>CAIGQW010054046.1:2154226-2181706 GCA_903798125.1 Danio choprae | reverse complement strand
ATATATTTTTTAAATATTTCCCCTAGTGCTGCTTATATGGAGAGAACACATTTTAAAACATAATCGTTTTAATTTATAAGAACTAATTTCTTTTGTCTTTGCCATGATGACAGTACATACTATTTTGCTAGTTATTTTTCAAGATATTATTCAGCTAAAATAGCAATTTAAAGGATTAAAGTCAGGGTAATTAGGTAAGTTATTAGATTACAGTGGTTTGTTCTGTAGGCAATAGGAAAATATGTATATATTTCTTGGAGCTAGTAATATTGACCTTAAAATTGTTTAAAATTTTTCTTTCACTGCTTTTATTCCAGCCAAACTAAAATAAACAAGTATTTAGTTTATTATAATAATAAAATAATAATAAAAAATAAAATAAAAATAATAATAATAAAAATAATAATAAAATAATAATAAAAAAAATCTGGCATGACTTAGTATATATTTAACAAGGAATAAAACTTTCACAGGAAGGCTAATTTAAATTCAACTTTGTTTTTGAGTATGGTAAAATAAAGTAAAATGTGACATATTATATGGCAAACGTCTTCGTACAGTGGAATCAATAAGAGTTCAGGTTTGATTAACCTGGTTGACAGCAGAGACTACAGGCTGACATTAAGGACGAACAAACTATTGATAGTGTAAATATTATCATTCTAACAGATGTCTGAATTATTTTTGGTTGATAGTAATTTATTACATACTGTAGCTTTTCAAAAAAGCAATCTTTTCAACTTTTTTCAACTTATTTACTCTTTTCTATTTGTAATTTTCTTCTTTTTTTCTTTCTCAGAGGATATGTTTGCTTTTAATTCCTACATTTTATTTTATTTTGAGGGGACAGTGGTAAAATAAGAACAGTCTGTATTTTTTCTTATTCTGTATTATATACTACTATGTATAGTTTTGTTAAATACCAATTAAAAAAGTTATCTATCAATAGTCATCTTATCAATATGAATTTGTTCTAACACAAACGCTGAGTTTTTGTCATATTTTATTGCCATTTTCTAAACCATAGTAATTATACGGTCATAATAAGCTTACAATATGTATATTTTTGGTCCCACTTTTTATTAGGTGGCCTTAAATACTGTGTACTTGCATCAAAAATAAATACAATGTATACTTACCGTGTTTATAATGTGTTGATGAACACTTCTGGGGCTCTTGAGGTGGGATATATACAGTTGAAGTCAGAATTATTAGCTCTCCTGAATTATTAGCCCCCCTGTATATTTTTTTCCTCAATTTATGTTTAACAGAAAGAATATTATTTTCAACACTTACATTCCTAAATATAATAGTTTTAATAACTGATTTCTTTTATCTTTGCCATGATGACAGCACATGATATTTTACTAGATATTTTTCAAGATACTAGTATTAAGCTTAAGGTGCAATTTAAAGGCTTAACTAGGTTAATTAGGCGAGTTACGGTAATTAGGCAAATCATTGTATAGCAGTGATTTGTTCTGTAGACAAAAATATTGCTTAAGGGGGCTAATAATATTGACCTTGAAATCGTTTAAAAAAATATTAAAAGCTGCTTTTATTCTAGCCTAAATAAAACAAATAAGACTTTCTCCAGAAGAAAAAAATATTATAGGAAATACTGTAAAAAATTCCTTGCTCTGTTAAAAATCATTTGGGAAAAAATAATTCACAGGAGGGCGAATAATTTTGACTTCAACTGTACAGTGTAAGTACTTATTAGTTAAGGCATAACATATAAGTGTTTTTTCCCCCAGGAATCTCAGAGAGTTGCGTATGGAAACAGTGCAGCTGGATCAACATGCCAAAGAGATGGAGAGCAGACTGGAGGAGCTCAGACAGCGGATGAACCAGGAGAAAGAGGAGAGAGAGTGAGTAAAACAGTGATGGGAGGGACAGCTTGTTGAATTAATGAATGAGTGAGTAGATGAATAAATTAACCAGCCAAACAATGACTGTGACAGAGAGCGGCGAGATAAAAGAGGAAATGTAAACAATGAAGCGCAGATGAATAGAACGGACAAAAAAAAACGTAGACCGAGATAGCAGGTGAAAGAGATTACAAAGGTAGGTGTGAAAGTAACTCCAGCGAATAATTCTAACGCAAAATTAATATTCTGTCAGCATTTGAGTTTCCTCCATCCTCCTAAAACTTGCATGCAGCTGTTTTGTTCTTCAAGGCATTTCAATACAGTGACAGTTTACACTGACCACAGCTGTCAGACTCCAATAAAAGTGACAAGAAAACAACAAACATCTCCATAAAAGTCGTCCATATGATGCACCTATCCTGAAGCCATACATTATGCATTTGACAGGCACTTGAATCCAAAGTGACTTATGTTGGAGGATACGTTTTTGAACAGTTCATACATTTCCTGGGAATTGAACCCATTGCTATCGCCGCTCTCTGAACCCTGTACGAATAACTGATCAAAATGTAAGTTTCACTACTCAAAATGTACAGGAAATTATTCCCAGGGCAAAATAACATCTTAAAATATTCACCCAAAGTTCATAATTGAGTCATTATTTACTCTGGGTGTTGATTTAATACCCTTTTTGTTTTATATAACACCATTTAATCCATTAAACTTTATTCTTTGGGGTAAATAAACCTATTGTGTTTACCACAACAATAAGTTATCATGTATTTAAAGGGATAGTTCATCCAAAAATCTAAATGTACTCATTATTTACTCACCCTCAAGTGGTTCCAAACCTTTTCTTTCTTCTGCTCAACACTAAAGAAGATATTTTGATGAAAGCAGAAACCTGTAACCATTGACTTCCATAGTAGGAAAAAAAACCCCCCAAATACAATAGAACAGGTTTCCAGCTTTCTTCAAAATATCATCATTTGTGTTCAATAGAAGAAAGAAAGACAAACAGGTTTGGAACATGTGAAGCCTAATAAATGATGACAGATTGTTAATTTTTGCAGGGGAACTGTCTCTAACTCAGTGAAGGAACCATATAGATGCTTTATGGTGGTATTGGAGTTAATTAAACATTATGTTTCACTAATCTTGGTTTATCAATATAGTACACTTGTTTACTTTGTCTGGGTTATATTGCTGTGTACTTTGTGCTAATAGGGTTTCGTGATTATTCTGTCATGCAAGGAGAAAAACAGTTTTTTTTTTTTTTTTTTTTTTGCAGAACCAGACTGTAAAATTCAACCAAAATTATCTTTTCCTTCAGATTTTCATGTAAACACGCAATACACAGCCAAAACAATAAATAGTAACTCGATATAAAAAAGTAATAATAAAATAAACAAAAACATGGTTCGCTCATTATAGACTGGAGTAAAGGTAAATGATAATAATAATTGTTTTTTAAAAGCTTGAGTGTCATTCCACAATCATGGAGCACAAAAGGAAAGGATTTACTTTTTTATATGTGTAAATAAAGGACATGAAGATAACTTTTTTTTTATGTGACTGTATATCTACATTAATTCGTCTTGACATTTGTCATAAAAGTGTCAATCCATCAAATCCAGTGCATATATGCTTTCTCAGGGATATAGGTCACCCAAGTGCAGTGCCTTGAGGTAACAAGCTGACATATGTAGTTAAATGTTGAGGCCAAAGACATCCAAAAGTTATCAAAGAACTTTATGTTCCCAGAATCCATGGCTCCAGTTGCACATCCATACAATGTTGTTCTATTCCATTGACTTTCGCTTGTGTTTGATGATTGTGTGCATATGTTAGTTTGGGACCAGGATTTTATATAGGCACATTTAAAATAAATAATAGGTAAATAACCAGCTTATGGTGAAAACATATATACAGGGTTCATATATACAGACATATATACAGACATATGAATTCAAGTATCAAGTATCAAGAATGACAAAATTAGGAAATCCTTAAATTTAAAGTCTAATATACAAGAACTATGACAAGTAATGCATTTTACCAATATTTCAGAATCCGCATTTGAATATTGCCAATATAGAATTCAACTAATTGTATTAAAGTTCTTTGAACATGACATGGGTGCCACGGTGGCTCAGTTACTAGCACTGTCGCATCACAGCAAGAAGGTCGCTGGTTTGAGTCCCAGCTGGGTCAGTTGGCATTTCTGTGTGGAGTTTGCATGTTCTCCCCGTGTTGGCGTGGGTTTCCTCAGGGTTCTCCGGTTTCCCCCCCAGTCCAAAGACATGCGGTATAGGTAAATTGAATAACCTTAATTGGCCGTAGCGTATGTGTGTGAATGAGTGTGTATAGATGTTTCCTGGTACTGGGTTGCAGCTGAAAGGCATCTGCTGTGTAAAACATATGCTGGATAAGTTGACGGTTCATTCCGCTGTGGCGACCCCTGATGAATAAAGGGACTAAGCCGAAAAGAAAATGAATGAATGAACATGACATGATTTTTGAAAATGACACATTCATAACATCATCATTACTGTGACATTTCAATGTGAATATTAAGTGTAAATGAAATGTTACACTTACAGTACAGAAAAGACGTTCATTGCGCTATATATGCTGGGGGTGTGAATTAACCCTGTATATATGATAATGCGAGAAGCAGGAAATTAGTATACAGTGTGTAGCAGTAAAGTGACAGAGCTGCCTTTAGCTTTTAAATCTGATGGTCACATGGTGTATGCAGCGTCTGGTCTGCTCTGTAGGTGAACTCGGGTGATGCTTTGACTTCAGAGCGATGTGGTGTGATGGGATCAGCATAGCCATCGAGTGGAAGGAAATTGAGTCATCTCGGCTCCAGCAGCTCCGCTCTCGCCCCGCCGCCATGCTTGTCTTCCCATTTCTCCCAAACAAATTAAGATTAAGTGGGACCCTATGCCAAAACGAGGAAGGCAGGAAATTAGTTTTCTGTCAAAATAAAAGAATAGGAAAAAATAACATCAGTAGTTATTAATTTGATGTCTTTCTCTCTCTCTTTCTCCGCTCAGCCTGGCCCCCTTCCTTCAGCTCTTCATTAATAACACTAAAATGTGACCTGTGTAGGTCCACCTCATGAATTTATAGTGGCGGCCGTTTTAGGCGTACATATAAGCTCATAATTCAACAGGCGAGGGAAACACTACTGTAATGGGGTAGATGCAGTGAGTACATCATATTCTCATATATTTATATATATTTACTTTCAGAACAAATGCAAACATCTACGTGCAGTCAGTCAGGATGAATTATGATGAGAAAACATGAATGTATCTGTAATTTAGCATATTTGTGCCTGGCAAGATCTGATCTATCAGGAGAACGGAAACAATAGCTGAAGTTGTATCAATAACACAAGGCAGGGTTTTCTGCTAATCAGCTGAATGCAGCAACAGACGTGATGTCTGTGAGATCTAAGTCATGTACCGGAACTGTCATATTAAGGGATGTAAGCAGCACCGTATCTAAATTACGATTGCCTCCATGCGGACGTTTTTAAATAAAACTCTTTCAGATTAGCTGTTATCTGGAGCTATTAATCAAAGCAGAACTTCTGTTGCGGGCATCGTGCTGGGAATGGTTGATGTTATCTTCCTCTGCGCTCAGCCTGCTCACTGTTTATTATGGTGAAGGCAGAGGATTGAAGGGCCACAGGTGAATTCATAAGAGCAGATGGGAGCGATAGGCTTTGGCCTTGTGCTCTGTGGGCGTCTAAGCTGTGATTACAAAGTGGACCACTTGGACAAATTCGTAGTTACTTAGACTTTCTTTTGATGTCAGTCCCTTCAAACCCGTCATTAGTTTACACTTAGATTTTTTTATTATAGATTTTTTTATTAATACTGTGTTCACAGGGCTTAATGCTGATATTTAAGAGCAGTGGCATCGATGCCACTACATTCTAAGGGGCCGTTCACACAGAATATGTTTTCTCTCCAATGCGCTACTTTTCTTTTGTTTATTAGTGTAAACGCTCTTGACGGACGTGTATGACCATTACTCCCATGTCTTGTGGCTTTTGAAGCACCGCACACCTAAGGGCCATGTTTTTAGATGCAGTGTGAAATCAAAGACTATAGATTACACATGACATGTCACTTGTATAGTTTTAAATGGGGAAACGTATAATGGTTAATAAGGTGAATTAAGCCCTGCCTTCTAGTACAGAAGTCAATCATCGATCGCTATAGACTGAGGAGTCTCTGGGGTAGGGGCTCGAACAAGATATGTGTTTTTAACGACAGTTACTGGTGTCAGCAAACGCACTGGAATCTCGAATACTCGCTTCACAGACATGAGAAATATGTGTATAACAGCCATAAATGAGGTTGGTGATCTTGTTCCCTACGAGTGTGTATGTGCATTAGCTTGGGCAACCTGAAAAAATGCCTATTTTGTTTGATTCGATTGTTTAGAAACAAAACTTATGAGACAGTTTTTTTTTTTTTTTTTTTTACTGGTGATTCTAAATATGTAATGTAATCGTAAGCTTTGCAAACAGTTTTGGAGAATTTGATGTTTCCCCATTTAGACAGAGTGCCTGAGCATACTACCCGAGAGGCACTTCAAAGATGGCCCTCGAGTGAAATGACTTGCCTTAAATGGACTTTGGTGAAGTTAAAAGACCTTCAACTTTCACACGCAGTGCAGCTCATCACTGTCAGTTCCACAGCAGTGGACCAATCAGAAGGCGGGACCACCATTGCAAGCTTCTGTTTACAGGCGTTCTGTTGTTGTGCACGGATGTCCCTCGTGCTTCTGAACCATTGTAGCTCGCATTTTTAGATGCGAAGCTATATAATAACCCTAATAAACCCTAATTTATTTTCAATAACAAAACTGTAACATTTGTAGAAATTGCAACAGCCTCATTGTTGTAGATCATGATAACCATTATAAAACCATGATAATTATAGCCTAACTACTTTTGTATCAAGTAGTCTAACTTGTAACTAATGGTTTCCTTGACATATGGCAAAAAAATTACCTAAAACATTTAATTATATATAACTACAGTAGGGCCTCACGGTGGCGCAGTGGGTAGCACGATCGCCTCACAGCAAGAAGGTCGCTGGTTCGAGCCTCGGCTGGGTCAGTTGGCATTTCTGTATGGAGTTTGCATGTTCTCCCCGTGTTGGCGTGGGTTTCCTCTGGGTGCTCCGGTTTCCCCCACAAGTCCAAAGACATGCGGTATAGGTGAATTGGGTAAGCTAAATTGTCCGTAGTGTATGTGTGTAAATGAGTGTGTATGGGTGTTTCCTAGTACTGTGTTGCAGCTGGAAGAGCCTCCGCTGCGTAAAACATATGCCGGAATAGTTGACGGTTCATTCCGCTGTGACGACACCTGATAAATAAGGGTCTAAGCCGAAGGAAAATGAATAAAATAACTACAGTAATACAACTGGTAACACTTTAAAATAATGGTCCATTAGTTAATGTTAGTTAATGTATTTACTAACATGAACAAACATTTAATAATACATTTATTACTGTATTCATCTTTGTTAACGTTAGTTAATGTTATTTAAGTTAACTCACGTTCATGTTCATGTTAACTCACGGTGCATTAACTAATGTTAACAAGCACAACTTTGGATTTTAATAATGCATTAGTTAATGTTGAACTATGATTTATAAATGCTTTACAAGATTATTCATTCTTAGTTAATGTTAGTAAATACATTAACTAATGGACCATTATTCTGAAGTGTTACCATACAACTTATTAACAAAATAAATGACATTGCATTGCTCCTTTAATTTATTTTAGTACATTTATAATACAATAAAAACAACAAGCCTATTTTGGCTTAAAGAAAAACAACTGTCAGCAGGATTAATTAAAGACATGCTGTGCAACAATAGGCTCTTTTGTGACTAACCTTATTGCATATTATTTGTAGAAGTCTTCCTTTCAGATGCAACATTCATGGAAGGGGACTATTTAAATGAATCATGCATTATGATTTGCTAAGCTTTGCAGTAGTCTGTTTACCAGAATCTTGTGCCATTAATGCTAAAAAACAAACGTTTTTTCCCCCTGATTGTCTGTGTTGTTAGCAGATTACATTAACCTTATCATCATCAGCTCTGCTTTATTTACTTCCTAATTTGAGCTGGTTTATGTGCTGAGTTAGACATTATGAAAATGAGCTGCTGCACCTGCATATTGTCAGTAGATCACTTGGTGCATTTACAGGACCTAATTTATCCTCTTTAGTAAATGTAGCCCATATGCTGATTGTCCACAAAATGTTTTTAACCAGCTGGAAATGCCAGATTTTCTTCTGAATGATTTGAAGATGCAATATTTAGCTAGATTCATGAAGAACATACAGTTCTTCCTACTGTAGCATTGTTTTTCAAATCAGTGTTGTCATGAAAATTCTGATATGTCGTCTGTATGTTTTGAGATTGTTCAATTGTTTCTCAGGTTGGTTTTATTTGTCCCAGCCTTCATGCACTGTGATTGGATGGCTGGTTTAAAAGTAACAGTGATAAGTTTTACACAAGTTGAAAATTCACCAACTTTTGGTGACCAAAAATCTATGCCAAGTTCACAGCACTCAGAATGAAACAGACACACCTCACCCTGCTGCTGGCAATATGCATCGTTCCCATTGCAAATCATTAATAAATATGCTAGCCTCAGGAAAAGAACTGATGGGCACACTGCCTTATAATATTAAAAAAGACCATATTTTCAAATAAATGCAGTTCTTTGGAACTTACTTGAACTTTGGATATTTCTGTAGAAAAGTATTAAGAGTCTCGTGAAGTGCTTTGAAATGTGCATTATTTTTTTCAAAATTTGATGTAATCACAACTGGGCAGACAGGGCGGGACATAGAATAGTCCCTCCCCTTTAAAAAAAACAGCCAATAGCATTTTGTTTTTATCACAGCTCTGCAAGTGAGAGTGGTTGAGCTCAAGCGCATCATATGAAAAGCAAATGAGAAGCGTCTTGAAGGGGGCGGGGTTTGTCAGATGCTAGAGAGCATTTGATTGGTCAAAAAATAGTTGCAAGCTTTGGATATTTATATCAGATTTATATTTTCTAAACATAAATTTGTCACTGTTTTGGAGCACACTAGCTTATAGATATCCTACAACTAACTGATATACTCATATTCATTCATTCATTCATTCATTTTCATTCGGCTTAGTTCTTTATTTATCAGGGGTCGCCAAAGCTGAATAAACTATTCTGGCATAGATTTTACACATGGATGCCCTTCCAGCCGCAACCCATTACTGGAAAACACCCATACACTCTCGCTTTCACACACACACACACACTCATATACTCATAAATCATAATTTAGTTCATCCAATTCACCTATAGCGCTTGTCTTTGGACTGTGGCAGAAATCGGAGCAAACCCATGCCAACACGGGGAGAACTCCACACAGAAATGGCCCAGCCGGGACTAGAACCAGCGACCTTCTTGCTGTGCGGCGACAGTGCTAACCACTGAGCCGCTGTGCCACACATACTGATACTAACATCTAAAAAGAATTATTTTCTACCGCACAACTCCTATGAACATTCTAGAGCAGCAAAATCAGCATATAGTAAGGACCATTAGGGCTGCTGAAAACTCCTGCCACCACAGGAGTAAATTACATTTTAGCTTGATTTAACACAAGGTCAGCTGTGCAGTAGCGTAACCCCTCACCTGTCCCACTGCTGCCACAGGACAGACTGGAGTAGCAGTAGAGCTGCATGTCTGTGACCCTGACAGGAGATAAGTGTTTGTCTTGTTGGTTGGCACTCAGTGTGTGCGCGTGATGGTAATCCGCCAGTTGTTAGCACAACTGCCACGTTGCCTGTGCATTTCCCCATAATGCTGACAGGCAGGCTTGAGCGTGGTTAATCCCCATCCCAAACGCCCGTCTCCATCAGACTGATAAAGGCCAGCACATAAACAGCCCTTAATGAGAGTGGACAGCACAGAGGAAGTGTCCTCTATCCCTGCTGGCCGCTTCCAAAGACTCTGACTTTCTCTGTCTTTTAGAATATCAAATGATTTTAGCTGAGCTGCGTATTTTTAGATGCATGATCTATTCAGAACTTAATTGGTGGTTCATTCTCCTGTGGTGACCTCTGATAAATATGAAAATAAGAGGATGGAATTAAGTGAGTATTCAGAACTTTACCTATTTCTCTTGCTTAGGGTTAGATAACAAACTATTAACCTCAAGTATTTACCACACTCCTGCCATTTTTAAATATGCATATTTCCCATTAAAACAAGTGAATTTATGATTTTTGCTTTGAAGAAATTAGTATTTTTAATTTTGAACAATAAATTACCTTTTTTCTGGCAAGGATGATTTTCACTGACAGGAGATGAAAGTGACAGTAGAGATTTTAGCATAAAAAATTAATTATTTAAGACATTAACAACAAAACACTTTGTATTTAGCATTTAAAAGTTAACAAAAAATATAATAAATAAAAATAGTTTTACCAACTTAGACTTAATCAAATCAAAAAACCTAGCTGTCTAATTCTGAAATATTTTTTAAATGGCTAAATACATTTGGGGCCACTTTATAAGGTTGGGTTGGTTTTGGTGTAACCTACCGTTAAAATAACTGTCACTGTTTTTGGCCCCAGAGCAAGACACTTAACCTTAAGATAGTTCCAAAGGGACTGTCTCTTTAATTAGTATACGGTAAGTCACTTTGACAAACGACTAAATAAGTAATTAGTTAAAAGTGCTTACCCTACTTCCTCTGAGCATGTGAACTCATTGGGCTTCAGTCACATGACCTGCCACCAAGTGACATTTCTCTGGGCTTTTGATAAGAACACAAAGTCATTTCAGACATAACAAAAGCATAATTACTTCTTGCAGAATTATATCATAGAGACAAACACACATAACATACATTTCCATCCTCTGAACACACTTGGGCTTGTGGCTCTACGACAGTGGCTCTATGACAGCCCATCCTAAACAAACGGCCTCCTCCGCAATCACGCTGTGAATTATTTACACTGTTGATTTAATGTGGCAACCAAAACAACAAATCAGAAAACAAACGAAGTCGACCTCCGTCTGTGTATCTCTGAATTATGTAGGGCAAAAGCTTTCATGTCCTGTTTGTGTTTGTTTTCCTCTATTTGGTGTGTGCTTAATTAAAAGTTACCAAGTGTTCTTGTTTTTAGTTTATCTTTAGTTTGTATTTATACAGTTTATTGACATTCAAATCAAACCATGCTGGCTAGTTACTAGGGCGTTGCTATGTAGTTGCTAAGGTGTTCTGAGGGGTTGCTTACTGCCTCAAGTTTTGCCTCTAGATATGGCTTTTTTAAAGGGGTCCTATCATGCTTTTTACACTTTACTTTTATTGTGTAATGATGCTGTTTGGGCATGAAATAAATGTATAAGGGAGTTATTCTAAGTACTCCCTTAAAACTCCTGTGTGCTTTTGTGTGTGATTTTGTGTGTATGTGGCAGTTGGTATGATAGAGAGTTATGTTTTATACTCACATGATGCACATCTAGCTTTCTGTGTGTTAGCTTCATGTCTGTGCACTTAGAAAACTGCTTATGTAGATAACTTATGTAGACAAAGCGTTTAGTTTATTATAACCCGTTGCAGTTCTATGTTTAACTCAGAGACTTTGTTTGATTTTTCTATACAGGAAGATGGGAGCATCTCGTTGGCGTTCTGGACAACCTGGAGTTCTTGCCCCTTCATTTCAGAGCGTCAAGATGAACAAGGAGAACAGAGTAAGTCTTTTCTCATCAGACATCATCTTTCCATGCTTTCCAAATTCTCTATCTGTTAAAGATATCCAGTCTTAATCAAGCAGCCCTCACCTTCGTCCATGCAAAATCTCGGACATACTTTCTTAGAGTTAATGCATGAATGATTTCCTCATGGTTTTGGTGATAATGCAGTGTTTGAAATATGTTGTTTTGGGCAGCTCTCTCCAGGCAAGATGAAGATTAGAGTGCTAAAGGATGAGCCTGTGCCAGGTGGGTGGACTGGAGTCGGAGATGTTTTTCCATCTTTTTCCTTCAAATAATTTCTTTGTAAAACCAGCATAGTAAAGTCTTAGCTTCATACATAGTCATGTCAAAATAATTTGACTCGGAATTGTTTTCTAAACTTTAAAAGCTTGTTAAATCAACACATGTATTGTGTCTGACTGCAAAAAGTAATTTTCTTGATCATTACTTTCAAGTAAACATGCTTAAAACAAGATAAATGTACTTGAGAAGCAACTCTAAGATAAGATTTGTTTTCCGAGAGCACGCATTGAAATATTATTTTTATTTACCCCATTGGGAAATGTTTTCTTGTTTCAAACTTCAGTGAGATTTATCTTTATCTACTACACAAGACAAAAAAAAATTGCTAATGGGCTGAGAAAAATTATTTAAGACACATTCCCTGAAAATAGAACAACAACAACAACAACAAAAGATAACAGTATTTTTTTTTGCAGGCTAAAAAATAGAAAAGAAATATCAGTTATAATAGAGGTTTCCAACTCTCTCTCTTTATGTGTGTGTGTGTTTGTGTAAATGCAGCAGCACAGAAGCAGGTAATGGCAGAACCAGTTGCCAAGGCGCATGGTGTTAACAGGAAACTCAAACTGAAGGGAAAAGTCTGTGGACAGTGTGAAGTTCAGCTAGCCGGACTGGTGAGTTTTCATCCGTTCTGTCATGCGAACCATTCTTAATTCTAAACTATTCACCCCTTTCATTCATCATGCATCATGACACTGCTGCTCCAAAGTCTGAGGTCTGTAAGATTTCTGAAAGAAATATTTTTTGCTCACCAAGGCTGCATTTAATCAGAAATAGAGTAAAATGGATGGGCATCTGCTGCGTAAAACTTATGCTGGAATAGTTGGCGGTTCATTCTGCTGTGCCAACCTCTAAAAATGGAGACTAAGCCTAATGAAAATGAATGAATGAATGATATTGCTATCAATGAAATGATATTGCTTCAGAAAGAGTTAAGAAATCAATATTTGGTGGAATAACCCAGATTTTCAATCACAAAAAAAATAAACAATTGTAATTCTGATTAACTTAACATTTTCTTTCAAAACTGACAGTGTCTACTGAAATATGAAATTATGAAATGTCTTATGAAATGTCTCTGCATTTTGCAATTTATTTCTACATGTTTTTCGTTTGTTTGCTACAAGGATTATTTCTGGGAAATCTAGCCAGTGCATTTGGAGAAGTTTGCAAAGTTCACGGATGTTCATTTTTAAAAGACATTCACTACTTATCTTTGAGCTACTCTGTAGCAAGTAAACAAGGTGTCCTTGAGCAACATTTTGTCTGAAATGATCACTATGTATTCCTGCTCATATATTGGTGCAGGGCTTTCTGTTCTACTCTTCATAGACCTTGCAGAATTTGCCACTTAAATTAAGGTGTTTACATGTCTGTACTGCACTTCAACAATACTCCACATGTCTTAATTCGATTTCTGTTCCATTATGACTTTAGTCAGATTAAGGTAATCAAAAATCACTGTTTACATGGTAGACTGTTAATCAGAGTATTGTTTAAATCGTATTAAAATCTGAGTTTTGGTGTCCATGTAAACGTACTCACTGTCACATCTTCAGTTTCACCCAGTTAGACACGTCAGACACATCGGTCAAGCAGTTTTCTAGACCAGAATAAGCTGTACTGTACCCCAGACTTCATAGCGGTAATCAAACGTCTGCCTCTGCAAGACTAAGGGCCATGACACAAAGGTTTGTTATCCTCCATTAGTTCCCTTAACTCCTGACCGCAAGATCCCGCTTTTTACTTGGAGCAGTGACTGACAGCAGCAGATTGAACTGCTGCTAAATACACTGCTGCAAATACATTCCTACTGAGGGTTTCTCAGAAAAACCTGTAAAAACCTTCAGTTTGAGGAGAAAGTCTGTGTGTAATTTATTTCAGCCATGTTGTGCTGAAATGAGACCTTTTTATGTGGCCATTAAAGAAGCTGGTAATAGGCACAGCTGTAGATTCACCAAACAGCTCTGTATTTACCTTTTTCTTTATTCACAGTGTGTGTGTGTGTGTGTGCTTTTGTGGCCGTATTAAAGGCGACCCTTTCACCCCTTGGGAGATTTGAGACTTTCATGCGATGCTTGTGTGTGAAAGATGCTTGAGTGCTTTGAGACAGATAGTCTCCAGGGGAAATGTACCTGTGGAATCTGCACACAGGCATTTGGCTGTCAAAGACAGTAAGTGTGTTAAAGCGAGTGTTTGGTGTGTGTTTGTGTGTCTCAATGTATTTATGGATGTGTAGAGCCGAGGGTTTCCTCCGTGCTTTCTCACACAACCTTAGAGAAACCCACAGGAATGAAAGCAGAGCTGTTGTTTTGTTCAGGAGAGAAAGAATGTACTGTACTCTGTTTGCTGGAAACTGCGGGGTATACACTTGGTACTGACTGCCAACTTGATTTTACAATAGTATGGGAAATACTATCAGACATCATCCATCCTTTCACTAACTGTCTGAAATACTGTAAGCTGTATAGAAAAATGGATGATATGAACAGATTTAAAGTAATTTGAGCATTTTTATGCAAGTTTTAATAGTCCAGACACTGTGTTTGAGGACATTAGGCAGTATTTTACATTTGGTTTTGCGAAATTGCTCAAAATTTCTTTATGTATGAAGATTAAGGCCGCACGATATTGGAAGAGTCTGACATTGAGATATTTTGTTTTGCTGTCCAGATGATCACCAGATGATTTGAATAGCTCTATTTAAAAAGATTTTTATTAATTTACATCGGGATGATCAAGTCTTTTTCTATGCAGTGCATCTGCATAAAATATAATAAATTACAAGCATATATAAATACGACAAAATAAAAAGGTAAATAAACAGGGGAGTCTAGCAGTATTCAAGTATACAGATTGAAAAATCAAACGTAAAATAACATGGTCATCGTTGTATAATTATCATATTTGTAAATAATATTTAATAATATCTTCATCTTTTAATCTTTAGTAAATAATCTAGTCCTAATCTATGTGACTATTGCGCATAGACACATTGCGATATCAATGCTCAAACGATACATTCTTCAGCCCTAATGAACATTGCAGAACTTTGGCTTGAGCAATGCTGGATAGATAGAGAAGAACTGACGTTGGAAGTAATAAGCATTTGAACAGATATTATGAAGTCACAGATTTCTTAATGAGATGGCATGATTATTTTATATAAACACTGTAAATGGAATTCAAAAAGAAAACAAACTTAATTATTAATCATTTATTCAGGCTTACTAAAGTTGCAAAGTGAAAATGTATGGCTTTTCAAACTATTTTAACATTATGTAATAAAACTATAATCATTATTATTTCAGTGCTATTCTCATGTTTTATTTTTAGATAAAAAAAATTTCATTTTGAGTAAAGGGTTCGTATGGGTTTTTTTGTATTCAAATGCGAGAACATTTGTCACGCACAAACCTTGCATATTTACAGTGGGGAAATAAATATTGAACACGTCATCATTCTTCTCAGAAAGCATATTACTAAAGGTGATGTTGACTTGAAGTTTTTACCAGATGTTGGTAGCAACCAAATAAATCCATATATGCAAAGAAAACTATATTAATTAGTTTACAAAGGAAGTTATGTGTAATAAAATGAAATGACACAGGAAAAAAGTATTGAACACCTGAAGAAAGGGAGGTGTAGAAAGGAAGTGAAAGCCCAGACAGCAGCTGAAATCTCTCAGTAGTTCTTCAGCAACCCTCTGCCATCAGTGTAAATTAATATCAGCTGCTTCAGTCCAACATCTACATTAGCAGGAGGATTAATATGAAACCATTTCAGCAAGACAATGATCCAAAACACAGCCAACAAATGATCCAAAACACAGCCAAGGAAACAATGCTTTCAGAGAAAGAAAATCAAGCTGTAGAACGGCCCAGCCAATTGCCTGACTTGAATTCAATAGAAAATACAAAATAAAGATCAGATTTGATAGACGAGACCCACAGACCAATCAAGATTTTTATACTCTGTTAAAGTCTGTAAAGAAA
The DNA here is from genome assembly GCA_903798125.1 of Danio choprae. Taxonomy (NCBI): domain Eukaryota; kingdom Metazoa; phylum Chordata; class Actinopteri; order Cypriniformes; family Danionidae; genus Danio; species Danio choprae. Next base: position 2,165,738 of record CAIGQW010054046.1, on the reverse strand, counting down.
ATCACACCTGAGCAATGCATGTGACTTTATTCTCTATATTAGAGACGTCTTTAAGCTGACATCACCAAAAAAGCCTTTTATATAAAGTATTAAAGACATTTCATTTTGGATTTTGCCTTTCGATTGTACGGTGGCACTGAATTGTCAAAACACCTCTCAAAACACCTTTTCAGATGTGTCAAACAGAAAAAAATGTAACCTAATTCGAATTTTTTAATGACGGACAAAAGTTTCGGAGGCAGTGTGTAAATACGATTGACACAACGTGAGGCCGAATTAATTTTTTTTTAACGTGTGAAAATTGCAGACAAAAAATTTGGATTTAATGTGCAATAACCTTTTGCAATGTGCAATAAAATTTGATACATTTTGTTATACTCTTGTCCTATTGGTTGTCTTATCAGATGTTTATATTTTCAGTTTTTTTTTCTTATAGTTTTACATTTTTGTTTACATAACTGCCTATAATATGCCGCATTCGTGTTGTCTAATGTATAATTCTGCGATTTAAAAGTCTTGATAAACTAATGAGTCAAAAGGAGGCATCCAGTTCATTTGTCATGTTGGTAAAAGAAGGTCAAGTAGAGCACATTGCAGTATTTCATGCGGTGCATTTTGCTTTTTGGCATTTGGCCTGTGTTAAACAATGCACACACAGAACATCCACACTCCTCTTCAAATACTGCAGAAATATTGAAATTCTGCCTAAGAAATCCAAACTCTTCCAAGCATCGTGCATCTCTCAGGCTGAAGTGCTGCATCATCATACACAGACGTTCAGCCTGAATTAATCAAGACGGCATTGCGGGCTGGATTCATTCACAAGTGGCTCTTCAGTGCTGAGTTTGATCGACCTTCCTTTAAATTCATGTGCCGCTATGCCGTCTGTCTGTCCATCAAAAGGTCTCTCTTATCGCCCTCCGCACTCATTTACTATCGGTAACAAAATAATGAGCTCCCCTAAGATACTTGCAACTCCCTGCTCTCCATTTTAATATGTATCATGTTGAGCCAAAAAAAAGTGCAAGATATTTAAATATATATTGCTGATATTAAAGTTTTTGGGGTGAAAGTACCTCGCGGAGTAAATCCTGGCTTTATTTAATTGTTTTTGATGTTTTTCAGATGTGTGTTGAATGCGGAGAGGATTACTGTGCCGGCTGTTTTGTCCGATTTCACCAGAAGGGGGCACTCAAACGCCATCGATTAGTTCCTGTACAGGTGAGGAGGAGGTTCTGGCAACCTCCGTCCGTCCCACGCAAACACACACACGCACACACACCTCCTCCGTACCGCTTCTCAGAATCGCAGAATGCTGGTCACCATTAGTGGACAATCTGCTCACTCTAACCCAACTCTGATTGCACACACCTGTTCCCGGGTTAGAGAGCAGCCACGCACACACACAGACACACACACACACACACACACACACACACACACACACACTGCTGGAGGAGAGCTGATGTCTGTCAGCTGGAGTTTGTTTTAGAGACTTGAGCGGCCCCGTGGTGAGGTGTTTGATTGAAGCCTTTATCAGTCAGTCAATACATCCGTCATCACTGCGGATCAGACCATCAGTGCTGAAAAGGGGGTGACGTAGGGAACATTATTGTTCTGTTAGTAAATGATGCACCAAAACTAGTCACATTGCTTGGTAAAAAAATCTACATAGACAGGTATGAATTTCCAAGCTGGTTTATGCCGTTTAGTCGAGCAACAGATATGTGTGCTATTTCGAAATTAATTGAGAATGTCTTTTAAGTTGCAGTTTAGGTCTTAAATTTGAGTTGAAAAACAGGAATTGAAAATTACATTTGCATGTGAAGTAAACTGAATTGTAATTTAAAGAAGCACTTATGGCATTGTTTTTGTTATTTTATACAAATTTCTTTTTTTAGACAGCACAATACCAATGTTTAAACTTCAGAAAGCTAAGAAATCCGTATTTGGTGGAATATCCCTGATTTTTAATTACAACAAATAAAAAAAAAAGACCTTTATAGAGTAAAACAAATATTAACATTTTCTCAGACAAATACCTAATATTAAATTTGCATGTAAAGTAAACTTAATTGTAATTTTAAAAAGCACTTAAAGCATAATTTTTTGTTATTTTATACCAAAGAAATGCTTTGTTTTTTGACAAATTGCTTTTGTAGCGATCACAATACCAATGTTTGAAGATTAGAAGAGCTAAGAATTCAGTATTTAGTGGAATATCCATGACTTTTAATTACAACAAATAAAAAAGACCTTTATAGAGTAAAACAAATATTAACATTTTCTCAGACAAATACCTAATAAATCCAGTGAAATGTCATTTCAATTTAATGTGAATTCAGTTTCATTTACGGAGCTAGTTCAATTCATATTATCATTCAATAATGAAAAGAGGTTCTATGAAGTAAATTTACCCCTACAGAGGATAAGTGGTTTGGAGAATGATTGATGGACAGTGTAAATTTGAAGCTTGTTGACCAGGAATGTTCAAGTGAATAATTGTAAATTGTTCTTGCAGGTACTATGGTGTTCTAGCTGTCAAAAAAAATCTATATTCAAGTCTCAGATGTTCTAGTTTCAGTCCCTTTTTCACCTCTAGAGTTTTTTTAACCACTATAAGCTGAAATACTTTTAAATACTGATTTTCAAAATGAGCAATAGATGCTTGCTTTAGTAAACACGACTTCAAAATATTAATTTGTTCCTTTTGTTCCTTTCTCTTTGTACCATTAAATGATCTGTGTATATATACATGTGTAAAAATAACTGCGCTCATTAAATTACCTTTAAGCTTTATGTGATTTTAATATTATACTATCACTCTGAACTGCAGTTACTTAATTGGTAATGAACTGAATGTTGGCAGTAATTACACTAACTTCTGTGCACATCATTTTCTACAACTGTAATTAGTACATTTCTTCCAAGAAAAGAAAAGTATTGTTCTTTACCGGTCAAAAGTTTGGAACCATCACGACTTTTAATGTTTTGTTACGCTTAATGTTTTTTATGCTCATTAAGGTTTTTAAGGGGTCCAGAAATGCAAAGTTCTCTTTTATATGGTGTTTGATCTCTGATTTGTTTCCACAGTGGGTAAACCTCCAGTCTGCAATGGCAAAAATTCACCCATAATTCTTTTAAATAATCCCCATCCAGTGTCTGAAAATGCACTGTTCCAGTTGTACCTCTACAGTGACATCACAAGCCCCGCCCATAACTGTTGACAGTCTGTCCTTTAGATTTGGTCGGCTTCATGTCAGAGCTGGGGACGGAGTCAACATGGGGAAAACATTCCTTCCCCCTCATAAAATTAAAAAGATATATTTTTCAAAGTATATTAAAAGAGAAACAGCTTTTTTTTTTATTCTAATAATATTTCACAGTTTGATTGTATTTACTGTGAAATAAAATATTTTTAAAAGCACTAACTTTAATGTATTCGCTCACAAACCACTCAAACAAACTGCTTTTAAATAAATTTTAGTACTTCAACTTAATTTTGCCTAGTCAACATTGTTATGTTTAAATTACTGTAAACTGTTTAGTAACTGATTTGCATCAACTTACAAGGTTTTCATTAAGTGCAAAGCACAAGAGACTTGGCTTATAATTGATTCAATAGATTACAATTAGCTGTTACAGTAGTTAAAGCTCTGATTACACCTGGTATTAAGATGTGTCTTGGTCGATCAAATGGCAAACCGATGAGGTAGACTCGTTCCTATTTACAGCGGATGTTTTAATTAGCCTCTTCTGTCCACTTTTGACCACTTTCAAGATTCATTTATCTCTAGGCAAAGTTTATGGATGGGCGCTTTCTGTTTTTTCATGGAAAATGAGCTTGCACCATTTTTATTTAAACATAAAATAAGTAAACATTAAGCGATGGGGTAAAAGTATCTGTTAATACAGTTAAAGACAAAATTATTAGCCCTCCTGTGAATTTTTGTTTCTTCTTTTTCAAATATTTCCCAAATGATGTTTAGCTGAGAAAGGGATTTTCACAGTACTTCCGATAATATTTTTAAAGATTTTTTTTAGGAATTAAGATTCTTAATTGTTTTATTTCAGCTAGAATAAAAGCAGTTAAAAAAATTTTTTAATACCATTTTAAGGTCAATTGTCTACAGAACAAACCATCGTTATACAATGATTTGCCTAATTACCCTAACTTGGCTAATTAACCTAATTAAGTCTTTAAATATTACGTTAAGCTGAATACTATCTTGAAAAAATATCTAGTAAAATATTATATATTCTCATCATGACAAAGATAAAAGAAATAGTCCTGGTTACGTCCGTAACCCACATTCCCCTAATAGGGAATGGAGACATGTGTCTGAAACCAGACATATGAGAGTACATCAGATGACCAATCACTCTGAAGAGTAAGAAAACGGGCCAGAGCTCAGCTCCACAGCTGACAGTAATTAGTTATTAGTGCTATATAAGCTGCCGTCTGAGAAGCGAGCATTAGAATTTGCCTGCTGAAGAGCCGAACACTCAGCTAACAGCTGGAGACTAAGGTGCTGTGGCAGTGGAGACACACGTCGCCGTTCCCTATTCGGGGAAAGTGGGTTACTGACGTAACCAGTACGTTCCCTTTTATATGGGAACTCCAACGTGTGTCTGGAACCAGACATATGGGAGAGTGTATGGAAAACACCACAGCAGCCAAGATCATCACGCCCCTGATGTGCAGTTTGCAAAGCGTAGCATGAGCGCACAGCATCACCAAGAGCGCAACCTTCCAACATCCCCTAGGCTCTTAATTACCATTATATGGGAATAATTAGAATAGATTGGGGGTCGTAATTGAGCTTTTTTAGAATTTTTAGAATATGACAGTATGTTGGGAAAGCGTGCCCCCACCTCCCCGAAGGGGGAGGACGCTGCGGAGACCACCTGCTACCCAAGAGGGGAGACTTGATGGTAATAGAGCATATGGACTAGCCCTAATGAGGGGGAGTACAACATATGATAAGCTGGTTAGTGGGTAGGGAAGACACAGGTCCGCCTGGTCAGGTGGAACAGTTCATGGCTGAATAAGCATATAGGGTCGCCAGGGGGGACCGCGCATAGCTGGCACGAACCTCAGCATGTGTGGATAGACCAAGTGGGCATACCAAACATCACACTGAGCCAGGACTCCTCCGCTGAGTCGGGTGCTGGGGGCCTCAGAGGAATTCTCTAGGGTTCGCAGAGCGGGAAACTTACTAGCAGAATAAAAAAACACCCCATTTAGAGATCAGGTGGTGAACCTGCAAGCTCTGCCTTTGGAGGAGGCAGACCCAGCCCATTCACTGCTTTGTCCCGTTCGCATTTTGCGTCTTTACGTGGAACGAACTCAAAATTTAAGATCTTGTGAACAGCTCTTTATCTGTTATGGTGGTCGGCAGAAGGGAAGTGCCATATCAAAACAGAGGTTGGCCCACTGGATAGTTGATGCTATCGCCCTCACTTATGAATGCCAGGATGAGCCGCATCCCCCGAACGTGAGAGCACACTCTACTAGAAGTGTCGCCTCCTCCTGGGCGTTAGCACACAGCGCCTCTCTCGCAGATATCTGCAGAGCTGCGGACTGAACCTTACACATTCGCGAGATTTTATCATCTTCGAGTGTAGCCTGTTTCCTCCCAATTATTGGGTAACCCCGCTCAATTGGGATAAAATTAAGCTCGTGTCAATAACCCTTGCTGCTCTGTCTATGGACCACAAGTGGAGGTTCCAGAGATCTGGGCGCGGGTGCCAGAGGGTGCCCCGTGCCTGGGAGAGGAGGTCCTTTCTCAGGGGAATGCGCCACGAAGGGGCCGTCGTGAGGAGTGTAAGTTCGGGAACCCAGGTCCGGTTGGGCCAGAGAGGCGCAACAAACAAGACCTGCTCCTCGTCCTCCCTGACTTTGCACAATGTCTGTGCGATTAGGCTCACTGGGGGGAAACACATATTTGCGCATAGCCACTGGCCAACAGTGAGCCAGCGCATCCGTGCCGAGGGGGGCCTCGGCTGCAAGAACTGACAATGGGCGTTTTCAGGAGAAACAAACAGGTCGACCTGGGTTTCCCCCGAAGCGCTCCCTTATCAGCTGGACCGCACCAGGTTGGAGTCTCTATTCTCCTCTGGACGCTAGGGACTGCAGCTGCATGTTTGTTGCACATGGCCCTCCAGCCCGTGCTGGAGGCATCCGTCGATACGACAACATGCCTGGATACTTGCCCTAGGGGCACACCGACCCGTAGAAAAGCAAATATTGTTGACTGGAATAATCCTCGACCCTCCACCGAGGAAAGAGCAGGTCCCCTCTTCTCCGAATGGCCTGTCTGAGGGACGCTTTATGGCCCGTTTACCGGACTTAGCGCCACCCTGGGGCGGGGGCGTCACAGTGGAAGCAGAGCAAATCTTGGAGCCGCGGGTGGATGCCCTCGGCGAGGAGCAGCCGAGGTGGAAGAGTCAGCGGGGAGAGCAGTTTTCCGAGCCTGCTGATAAATGCCTTGGACTGCTCTTTCACCCTTGGGGGTCTCGCCCTCTTCTTAGCACCCACGTAACACCCATCTAAGCGGTCCGGCCGCGGTGCTGGGGGATAAGCCATCTCCAGTCTTATGGCCGAAGCAGCCCAGAATAACGGAATAACATAACATTTTAGTGAAAACTGCTGTTTTAGTACACCAGCGAAACGGCCCGGGGGACAGGAAACCCAGATCGACCGCCGCTGTTGCGTCTTCTCCCACACTGGTGAGTAATACTGCTTTCTCTCTGGAAGTCAGCTTAGCGGAAATGGTTCTTCAGTCTCAGTGAGAGGCTCTGAAGTAAAATTCTAATGCTCGCTTCTCAGCTGGCAGCTTATATAGCACTAATAGCTAATTACTTTCAGCTGTGGAGCTGAGCTCTGCCAATTCATTTGGCATTCATTGGCCCGTTTACTTATTCTTCAGAGTAATTGGTCATCTGACGTACTCCCAAATGTCTGGTTCCAGACACACGTTGTAGTTCCCATATGAAGGGAACAGTTATTCGAAATGAGTTATTAAAACTATTATGTTTAGAAATGTGTTGAAATAAATGTATTTCTGTTAAACAGAAATCAAGGAAAAAATATATAGGGGGGCTTATAATTCAGGAGGGCTAATAACTCTGACTTCAACTGTATATAGAGTCATGAACAACTTATCAGTGATTTATAAACTATTCATCCACCATATTGCAGTTGAATTTTCACTGATTGCATCACAGTGCATTCTTGGACTGGTTGTTTGGATCAGTCTTGTCGTAGCTTGATAATGATGCCCTAAAATACTACAGAAGAAGGTGCACCATGCGAAAAAGAGAGAAGTCACACATTTACCCTCTGCTTAAAATGGTTGCCAGGCTTGGCAAGAAACCGAGGATCATATTTAACTTCGTTCAGCTCCGATGCAGCATCCTAATCCTGTTTAATTTGCTTCCGAGGTGGGGAAAAGGGAACAAATATTATTATTTTTATCCTCTGGTTTATTCTTCACAATCTTGCTTTGTCCTCGTCAGCCTCTGACAAAGAAGCGTGTCCCCATCTGCTTCTGATTCAGTCCCCTTTATCTCTGTTTTCAGACTGCAATGCACTTCTCTTAATTTTAATAGTATCATATTGCTTTTGTCTAGGTAAACCATTGAGATAAACTAATTCATTTGGTAACATTTCATGTTTACTCTAGTTTGAGTCCATAATAAAAATGAATTGGAGCCCTGACCACCATAATGACCACTAACAATGTTATCTTAAGGGCATGATGTCATAAACAAGAATTAGTCGACCAGCTACATGTTACTGGGTGAATTACGTGATTCGATTATGCTTTTCTTCAGGGCTATTATTCATTTACACATGTTTACAGAGAGATTTAATATTGTTTGCATCAGTAATAAAAAGAGAAACTACCTACACTGTAAAAAAAAAAAGCCTCATGCCTTAAATTATTTAGTTGAATCAAATGAACTTTTCCAGTCATCTCAACTTAATTCAGTCAAAATTACTAATAATATTACATTAAACTTTGTATAGCTACATTTTCTTTTGCTGAAACCTGATAAATCTATTAAGTTAAAGTAACATAAAAACATTTGTTGTTATGACTTTACATTTTTTAGTTGAATCAAGTGAACTTTTCTAGTCATCTCAACTTAATTCAGTCAGAATTACTAATTACGTTAAACTTAGTATAGCTAAAACAATTTAGTTGAAACATGATTAACTTATTAAATTAGGTTAAAGTAACTTAAGCTCATTTGTTGTCTACCTATAAACCTTAATTCTTTTAGTTGAATCAAATTAACTTTTCTAGTCATCTCAACTTAATTCAGTCAAAATTAGTAATAATATAACATTAAACTTTTTGTAGATAAAATTTTTTTGTTGAAACCTGACTAACTTATTAAATTAAGTTAAAGTAACAAAAACATTTGTTGTCTTGACTTTAAACCGTAATTATTTTGTTGTTTTTCTAGACATCTCAACTTATTTCAGTTTAAATGACTAATAATATTACGTTAAACATAGTATGGCTAAAACAATTTAGTTGAAACCTGATTAACTTATTAAATTAAGTTAAAGTAACAAAAACATTTGTTGTCTTGACTTTAAACCTTATTTTTTGTTGAATCAAATGAACTTTTCTAGTCATCTCAACTTAATTCAGTCAAAATGACTAATAATATTACGTTAAACTTAGTATGGCTAAAACAATTTAGTTGAAACCTGATTAACTTAAGTTAAAGTAACATAAAAAAAACATTTGTTGTCATGACTTGTTGGTCATATCATTTTTTACAGTGTAATATGATGGTGATAAAATTAAAGAACCCCTATACCAAGCTAACTGTAATTGTGTTTTTTATTTTTATTTCTTAATTTCAAAATAAAAAAGTCAAATTACACCCTTTTAAAATGCAAAGTGTGCATCACCCCAGTACAATGCCATTGTAAGTGTCTGGTTAGATCATTATTGCTTATTTCTATAAACTGGTGGATGAAATGTTCACTGGAACCTACAGCGCGCAACTGATGTTGTCCATAAAGCTTGTTTTGAACGCAAGACATGCATTTAAAAATTTGGATGAACGCTTCGCCTATAGAGAGTGTGCATGCATTAGCCGAGTCATTAACGGGGATGCATTTGTGCACTTTGAATTAAAGGTCTGATTGAAATCCATGCTTTATCCTCCAGGCAGAGCTCCAGACGCCTGTCAGCACTCGGGATGTGCTGGGCTGCCTCCAGCAACAGGTATACGGTGTGGAAAATCAACTGGCACAAGGCGCATCCCCCAAATCCACTAATGAAACAGATGACGCAGAGGAAAGATCAGCTACTGGGAGCCTTCAACCCATGGCTGAAAACCAAATACACCGCACACAGGTGAGTCACTGATTGGTTTGGGTGGCACATCAAAGTCAGAATACACAGAATTATGCACAAATCCCGTTAGTAATGTAGTCTTCGGTTTTTGCTTTTTTGTATGCACTTTGCAGAACAATGGTTTTGTGGAAGTCGTTTTAATGAGATCTGCATTCAAGTCATTTTTGTCTTGAAAAATACACTACCTGACAAAAGTCTTGTCGCCTATCCAAGTTGTAGGAACAGCAAATAATAACTTGACTTCTAGTTGATCATTTGGTATCAGAAGTGGCTTATATGAAAGGCAAAGGCCTCTAGATTATGCTTATTTTACCAAAATAAAATATGATCATGCCTTGATTTTGAATTAGGACAGTAAGGTCTGACTTTGCTTAGACAAAAGTCTTGTCAATTAACAGAAATAATGCATGGTATAGAATATAAAGTCATGGTGCAGTGGAAAAATAATTAATATTGTGTATGACTCTCATGAGCTTGGAGGACTGCATCCATACATAAATGACTTGCAATGACTCAAATAACTTATTAATAAAGTCATGTGGGATGGCAAAGAAAGCATTCTTGCAGGACTCCCAGAGTTCATGAAGATTATTTGGATTCATCTTCAATGCCTCCTTCATCTTATGCTCAATAATGTTCATGTCTGGTGACTGGGCTGGCCAATCCTGAAGCACCTTGACCTTCTTTGCTTTCAGGAACTTTGATGTGGAAGCTGAAGTATGATAAGGAGCGCTATCTCTCTGCTGAAGAACTTGCCCTCTCCTGTGGTTTGTAATGTAATGGGCAGCACTATTGTCTTAGTACCTCAGGCTTGTTGCCATCCACTCTGCAGATCTCTCGCACGCCCCCATACTTAATGTAACCCCAAACCATGATTTTTCCTTCACCAAACTTGACTGATTTCTGTGAGAATCTTGGGTCCATGCGGGTTCCAGTAGGTCTCCTGCAGTATTTGTGATGATTGGGATGCAGTTCAACAGATGATTCATCGGAAAAATCTACCTTCTGCCACTTTTACAAACGATCAACTAGAGGTCAAGTTATTATTTGTTGTTCTTACAACTGGGATTAACGACATGGCTTTTGTCAGGTAGTGCAGATGCATCAAGCAGTAGGCTGTTTCTATGTTTCTTTGTCCACCAAGCATGGTCTATATTTATCCCGTATCAATGTCAGCAGCGGTAATGTCTTTCGTTGATGAACAATTCTTCACAAATACATCTCACAGAACTATCACAGCTTCAAATGAATACACATGAATGAGAAAATAAACACAGCAGTTATTTGGCAGAGCAAAAAGCTTTTTATGATTTTAGATGTTGTGATTTTTTTTTTTCTTTTCTCTGATATGTCCTTGTCGACAGTACTTCACAGAGTTTGACTTTTTTATTTAATACATTTATGCTTATGCTGCGTGATCAGATCAAAAGTACAATAAATATTATAGCTTAAAAGATTTTACATACTATATTAAATATACAGTATAGTAGTTTTAATGTTTTAATATTTGAAAAGCTTAATTTGCTACAGCATCAAAAAACTCATCAGAGAGACGGTGCTCGCATGAAAACCGCTTCAGTGTTCTCAATTATAGTAAGGCGCATTTTATTGTCAGTAACAGTAACGGTGTTGTCATGGGGGAAACAGTAATTTATTTGATTACTTGTTACTGAAAAAAGTATCGCCGTTAGTTACACCGTTTATTTATAGCGCCATTATTTCCATCACTGGATATCACCAGTTTCTCCAGAGTTTTTGCTAGCACAGTTTCTCCAGAGTTTTTGTCTGGGGGCCTGCAGCAGACGCCTCAACACGAACCCTCTCTCAACTTTCTGCACAGTGTGAAAACTTGCTCCGTTTAATTTAGTCTCCTTCTCTCAGTGTCCCTGTCACTCCGGTTGTGTTCTCTCCGTGTCTAGCCCGAGGTGTTGTTCATGAATGACGGTGTTGACGTGAAGGAGGATGAGGAGGAGGAAGAGGACGGCTCTCTGCTCAGAGGAAGCTTTGATGAAGAGGAGTCAGCCAGGTCTTTCCAAGAAGCTCTGAAAGAGTGGAGAGAAAGAGGGCAGAGACCAGGTAACACACACACACACACACACACACACACACACACACACACACACACA
>CAIGQW010054046.1:2116112-2129276 GCA_903798125.1 Danio choprae | reverse complement strand
AACATCCATACACACCCATTCACACTCATACACTACGGACAATTTAGCTTACCCAATTCACCTATACCGCATGTCTTTGGACTTGTGGGGGAAACCGGAGCACCCGGAGGAAACCCACGCTAACACGGGGAGAACATGCAAACTCCACACCGAAATGCCAACTGACCCAGCCGGGGCTCGAACCAGCGACCTTCTTGCTGTGAGGCGATTGTGCTACCCACTGCGCCACCGTGCTGCCCGCTTAGTTTAGTTTATTTTTATTTTTTTTTAAATAAGAAAATATAATGTTCACCCATCCAGCCTCTGCCAACCTTTACAAACTCATGCAAAAAAAAGAAAAGATTATGGTTTCAGAACATTTGCCGTCTTTTCAACAACTTCCGAGGACAAATATAAATCCATTTTAAGTCATTTATACATAATCATTACAAATAAGTCTCTCAGTGGTGATTTTACGTGACATTTTTACTTTAGGCACCCTACTGATGCATTCAATCACTAAAGCACTTAAGACAATATAGAAGTACCAGAAGGAAAAAAAATGCAATCCAATTGCAATAATAACAGATCCGTAAGTCCAAAACGACCACATCTTTCTCTGTCTGCCTTCCGGATGCTTTCATAACCGCTGAAAGTGAGAGTTAACTTGGTCATTGTTCTCTCAGGACAGCTAGTGGACTCCTGCTTTCTGAAAAGCATGTCTTTTACAGTTTTCTCGGAGTAGGCACAGGAGATGTGGCCTGTGACCCGCTTCATTGATTCCTATCAGAGACGGGCTTGCTCAAGCCCGATGTGATGGATACACACCATTACAGCTTTAAAACACTGCTGTTGTCTTTTTTTTTAAATCACAATTTTCTCTTCTTGGTGCATTGTGGGTAATAGCTGCTGGGGTTTTAACACTCATACAAGGTTTTGCCCAGAGGACACACAGACACGCACACGCACACACACACACACACACACACACACACACACATATTGAATAGCTTTACTCCAAGCCTGTAACACAATAGTACAGCCATGCATTCTGAAAATGTCTGCTGATTTGCAAAGAAAGGCCTATTATTACACTTTATTTGTTTGTTTGTTTATTTATTTGTTTGTTTAGTTAGTTACTTAGTTAAAGAACGCATCATGTTCATTCATTCATTCATTCATTCATTCATTTATTTATTCATTCTTTCATTTTCCCTTAGCTTAGTCCCTTATTTATCAGGGGTTGCTACAGTGGAATGAACCACCAACTATTCCAGCATTTGTTTTACGCAGCGGATGCCCTTCCAGCTGCAACCCAGTACTGGGAAACACCCTCTCAAATTCACACACACATTCATGCACTACGGTCAATTTAGTTTACCCAATTTGACCATAGCGCATGTCTTTGGACTGTGGAGGAAACCCGAGCACCCGGAGGAAACCCACGCCAACATGGGGAGAACATGCAAACTCCTCACAGAAATGCCAACTGGCCCAGCTGGGACTCGAACCAGCGAGCTTCTTGCTGTGAGGCGACAGTGCTAACCACTGAGTCATCGTTCCGCCCTTACTCAATCATTCATTTATTTAGTTAGCTAAAGAATGCATCTCCGTGTCTAAAAATGCGAGATGTAGTGTTCAAGGATGTTTTTTTTAAACTGTCTCCTCCCCATGTTAATGTCAAATAAAACAGTTGTCATGCCAACTTGCTACTGTAAACAGAAGCTTGCATTGCTTGCACCCGCCTCTGAGTTCTTCTGATATGTCCACTGCTTTGGAACTGACATTGACAAGCAGTGTTGTATGAAAAAATGTAAATTTTTATACCTTGCCATGGCGTCTCAGAAATGCTTTCTGTGGTAAAGGCCCTAACTACAAATTTGTGACTTAAAATTCAGAGAAAACATGAATACACTAGAGTGATTCTGATTGATGAATATTCAAAGGTGTGCAATTATTTTCATATAAACACTCAGCTTAAGTAGTTCCCGGGCAGGTTTTGACTGCATTGTAGTTCCATACCACCTTGCGTTCAGTTGTGGTAAATGTAGTATAAGTGGAGTAATTGAGTCCAGTTTGTTGAATTAGTACATAATAATGCGAAATTCTGCTTTGTATTATGACAACACCACCATCTCGAGTGTGCATTGTTACGACTAATGTTTATTTTTGTAGCGCATTGTATGTGGGTTTTTTTTCATTGTCCCGCCTTCTTGTGTTGTCTTTTCTTATTCCATGGCTCCCATGTTAATGTAGTCCAGGTTCTGATTGGCTGCTGTTCGCGGAGAGCTATAAAAACTGAACTTCCGGCAGAGTAGAAGAGCTCATTTTTGGTGCTGCTGTTGCTGGCAGTGGAGAGCTCCTGGATTTTCCCTTCCCCTCCGACCGACGACCAAACTTCATTATTGTCCAAATGTCCCTGTATGCTTGCAACTTTTTGAGAGTTTGAGCTTGTAGGGGTGGTCTGCCTGTTTATTTTGATTACTTTTGACTTTATGTTTAGGGAGGAAGGTAAGTTTCCTTTATTTTTCTTTAAATATTTACAGGTTATTTGGTCTATTTACTTTGCAGATTATTTTGTTTGTTATCTTGGCCAGTGGCCACCCTGAAGAGATGCTCATTTAAATTGCTATTTTTATCTACTATAAATCTATTCAATTACTCTCAACTGAGTGTCCGCGTTTGGTTGTCGACCGCAGGGGATCTTTTGCGCAAGTTTCTTTTTGTTTGTTTCCCTTGGGAAATCCACCACCCACAGCCTCCATTTTGTTTATTATGCCCATAGTTGTTTTCCCATAGACTTGGGGCGTAATAGCATAATTCAACAAGCCATTGTCAGTTATTTCATACATATCAAATATGGACAAACCCAACTGTTGGGTTACATTTTCAAATTACATTTTTAGCTCAACAAGCCAAACAATATTTTTAGCCCTGCAAATGATTTGTCCATATTTCAACTAAAATCCAGCTTTTCTTTGGTCGGATATAACTTCGGGTCACTACTGTAAATGCATTAAAGAACTTACCAAAATAACAAAATCACTCAAATGCAAAGATTTTAATGACAAAAAAATTGCCATGGTGCAGGAAATAATCAACATATCATATAATCAAAGCAAGGGCTTAAATTAATGGCTAATGAAAAACCAAACAAGGCACAGGTGAACATAATCACTTAACCGATGAGCAACAACAGAACTGGAAATAAACGCAAAATAAAGACATACATATGAAAATTGGTTGAGAAATGAACATGTAACCTGGAAATAGGAAATCACGGCAGTTTTTCTCATGATTAAAGGACAATACAAGACTTTATGTGCCTTACAAATGGATGTTGAAAGCGAAGCAAAAAAAAAAAAAAAGGTAAAATGCATATTTTGCGGAAAAACTGACTACTAGAGCACTATTTTTTATAAGCTAGAGCCCCAAAGAAAGAAGCAAGTATTGGATTTCATTCAGCTAATATGATGCAGGGTGTAATTAAGTCAAGATTTACTGTAGTGAATAGAAGCAAATGCAGTGAATAGGAGCAAAGCATTTGTCAACTGAAATGCATGACACAGGTGATATAATGCACACAGGTGAGCTGAAATGACTTATCCGCGGTCTGAATGCGTGTGAGCTTCCTGCGCGTTTATGCATATATATTTCCCCCGTGTTTTGCTTCTTCTCCACCTGGTGTTATTCACAGATCCACTCGTGCTTTTACATGTCACTGGGGGTTTGTTGATGTGCATGTTTAGATAAAGTAATGCTTAGCTACACGTTTAGGCATCCACTCGTGTTTGCATGTATATATGAGCTTGTTTGAGTGGTAATGCAGTGGACAAACAGCATCCAGCATTGTGTTGATTCCTGTAATCCCATCCACAAATACTGAATCAGATGGAAAGCGATGGTCAAATAAAGACAAACTGCATTGCTAGAAATGGATGAGCAGAAATGCAGACAACAAGGACATGGATAATACATAGTGAACATTCAGAGCACCGGTTTTATTTTGCAGGAATATTTGTGGGAGTAACAAAAAAAAGAAAAGAAATAATAACATTGCATGAGTCAAAATGGTCGGTTTTTTAAAGATCATCTTCCAACTTTAATAATAATTTTCTTCAGTATTTAATCCTCAGACTCCAGATTTTCAAATCAGCCAAACATTGTCACAAATGTGTTAATTCAATAATTCAATTGGAATATTTTTAGTATTTAAAGGATTATTTAGTAATTAAAACATTAGGAAATATTGCATTTAATTATATCTTTTTCATTCTAAAAATTAAAATAAGGACAGAAAACCTAAATTAAGTATTCTAAATTAACCTAAATTAACCTAGTATGAAATAATATTATTTATAATTAATAAGTAAATACTAATTATTAAAAGGGCCTCACAGTGGCGCAGTGGGCCGCACGCAAAAAGGTCGCTGGTTCGAGCCTCGGCTGGGTCAGTTGGCGTTTCTGTGTGGAGTTTGCATGTTCTCCCTGTGTTGGCGTGGGTTTCCTCTGGGTGCTCCAAAGACATGCGGTACAGGTGAATTGGGTAGACTAAATTGTCCGTAGTGTAGGAGTGTGAATGGGTGTGTATGGATGTTTCCCAGAGATGGGTTGCAGCTGGAAGGGCATCCGCTGCATAAAACATATGCTGGATAAATTGGCGGTTCATTCCGCTGTGGTGACCCCAGATTAATAAAGGGACTAAGCTGAAATGAAAATGAATGAATGAATGAATAAATATAAAAAAAAAAAAATTTGGGCCGGGGTTCTTCTTTTTTTATTGTTATAAACTTTAAAAATCATTGTTTACTGCTTACTATTTTTGTGAAAACTAACTTGACCAATACAACCCCCCCCCCCCCCCCCCCCCCCCCACCCCCCCCCCCCACTTAAAATAAAAATAAATTGTTAGGATCGAACCGTAAAAGTGACGCAGAAGCCGCTGATGAAGGTGAAGGATGATTTATTTGGCGCAAACGTGAAATGAATTCCAGCAAAAAGGTCAGAAAGTGACAAAATAACAATAAAGAAAAATAAACTATACTATATTTACAAAGGGCAACACGGTGGCTCAGTGGTTAGCACTGTCGCCTCACAGCAAGAAGGTTACTGGTTCGAGTCCCGGCTGGGTCAATTGGCATTTCTGTGTGGAGTTTGTATGTTCTCCCCGTGTTGGCGTTGGTTTCCTCCGGGTGCTCTGGTTTCCCCCAGTCCAAACACATGCACTATAGGTGAATTGAAGAAACTAAATTGGCCGGGTGTGATGTGAGAGTGTATGGGTGTTTCCCAGTACTGGGTTGCAGCTGGAAGGGCATCCACTGTATAAAACATATGCTGGATAAGTTGACGGTTCATTCTGCTGTGGCGACACCTGATGAATAAAGGGACTAAGCCGAAGGAAAATGAATGATTATTTACAAAGATAATTACAGGCTTGTGCAGCTAAACACAAATGAACAAAATCGGCCAAAACACAATCTCGCCATACAATAAACACTACTCCTACAACTGCCCACTCAGAGCGAGTGTTTAGGAGCCATTTTATATCATTGGCCCCGCCCATGGATTATACCATTGTAGAGTTTGATATGTAAACAAATATACATATAAAAGACATTAAACAAAATATAAATTAATGTAAGTAAATAAGAAGGAATACATAACTCAAAATACAACACAACAAACAACCAATATGAATATAAACAACAGAACAATGAGCTTTATCACCGGCCATGAGGTCGTGACCCTGATGATGTCACACCCAACATGGCCGATATGAATGGATGCTGGCAAAATGTTGTTTAAATGTCCTAGGTTGCAGTCTGAACAGGTTTGGCTCTGAAGAGTGGATACCGGTGAGTGTGTGTAATCTTTCTATGGTTTGTTTTTTAATAAAAGGAACATGTGTATGTGGTTATTTCGGTGTGTTATGGGAAAATATAATATGGGTTATTGTTTGAATTGGATTTGTCTTGAAATGGTACAAAAACATAATGATCACCTTAGACTGTAGACAACAACAACATGACTGTTAAACCATTAATTAAAAATAAAAATGTTTTTTATAAATTAATAAAATGCAATTTTGCCATGCAAGCTGTGAGTGATGTAACATTTTTAGATTAAACGCTAACGTTTTGTGATGTACAATTTAAAAATAAGCATAATTTATATACACTGACACTTTCATTTACAACAGGAAGCTCATGAACACATTCATTCATTCATTCATTTTCTTTTCGGCTTAGTCCCTTTATTAATCTGGGGTCGCCACAGCGGAATGAACCACCAACTTATCCAGCCTATGTTTTACGCAGGGGATGCCCTTCCAGCTGCATCCCATCACAGGGAAACATCCATACACTCTCATTCACACACATACACTACGGACAATTTAGCTTACCCAATTCACCTATACCGCATGTCTTTGGACTGTGGGGAAAACCAGAGCACCCGGAGAAAACCTACGGCAACACTGGGAGAACATGCAAACTCCACACAGAAATGCCAACTGGCCCAGCCGAGGCACAAACCAGCGACCTTCTTGCTGTGAGGCGATTGTGCTACCCACTGCACCACCTAAACATATTCATACATGTGTTTTTTTTTCAGAATTCACATTGCTAGCATGTTGTTAGCATGATTTGACAAGCATTTTAGCAGGTTGATACTAAGATTTAACACATTGCTAGCATATTTACCATGTTGCTAGCATGATTTAACACACTGTTAATGTTTAATTGGTTGCTAACGTGATTGCAGTTTAACATTATCGTTTTATTAACCATGCCAAGGTTTTAGCTAGCGTTCGCATGCTTTAGCATTGTGGTACCTTGATTTAACATTATGCAAGTGTGTTTCCACACATTACCAGCATGATTTAGTATTTTGCTGACATGGTTCATCATGTTGCTAGCATGTTTTAGGACATTGCTAACATTTTTTCAAATGTTGACGTCATAAGTTGTAAAATTATGCTAAAATATTTGTAGCTGTAATTAGCAGGTTGCATGTTTTACATTAATAGCATTATTAGCATCTTCGACCTGTTGTTGGCATGGTTGATTGTGGGATTACATTGCTGTGTATCTTGTCATGTTGCTAGCATGATTTAACGCACTGCAATGTTTAATATGTTGCTAATGTGTGTAGTTTTACAAACTGTTGCCATTTTTTTAACATGTCAATGTTTTAGCAAGCTTTAGCATTGTGGTGCCTTGGTTTACCTACTGTAAGTGTGTTTCTAAAATTAGCATATTATCAGCATGATTTAGCATGTTGTTGACATGTTCATCATGTTGCTAGCACATTGGTAGATTAAAAAAAAAATGGTGCTATGATAAGCTAACATTATGCTAACATATTTCTTGCAGTAATTAGCACATTGTTTGCATGGCTATTAGCAAGTTGTATGCTTTACATTAATAGCATTATTAGCATCTTTGACCATGTTGTTAACATGATCTCATTATGTTGCTAGCATTGTGTTGATAGCATGTTTTTGCATATTGCTACCATGTTTTAACACATTATTATTATTATTATTAGTAGTATGAAGTTGCTATCATGTGTTAGTACATTGCATGTTTTAAAACAGTGTCATTTTGTGGTGTGTTGTTAACATTTTATCACGTTGTTAGCATGTTGCCAGCACGTTTTAACCTGCTGCTGTACAAGATCTTGACTTCATGCACACAGAGCGATGACACGCATCAATACACAAGATAATATTAGGCTCTGTTCGTTTAATTTGACCTGACTTTAATTAGTCTGATGGACGAGTATTGTGCCAGGAAGATCTCATTAACCTTGTATTCCCCCATTTCCCTCAGTTGGCGGCTGCCAGCGCAGTAACCTGGACTGCGCCAATGCAGATGGGAGGGGTCGAGCTAGTTAAACACATTAGACTGGCAATCAATTTTACTGATGTATTATGGGATGTGGAAGTCAGGGAGAGTCACAGAGGTCTTTTATCCCTGTGTCTGTGTACATGTTTCTCTCTGTGGAATATAGGTAAAGAGACTAAAGTGGCTTCCTAATTTGGTAACCATTCAGACTTCAGTGCTTTTCAATATCTTGGGCTCACCGTTTAAGAAGCGGATGCTTGAACATCTCCGCTGACTGTCAATTAAAGCTCATGGAGTGTGCTTTGACCCCTGTGCCCTTGTGCCCTTGAATCACTTAAGATGAAGTGAGTTAAAATGCTGCATTTAGCTGATAAGTCGATATGTTTTTATCCTACTGTGTGACTCGAATTGGCAAACGGAAAGTAGTGACCTAGCAACAGCGACAGCCTTCCTCCTTTTTGTTGCTAATTTGACATAAACAGGTAACTTATTATATAGTATATTTTATATAGGGGCAGCACGGTGGCGCAGTGGGTAGCACAATCGCCTCACAGCAAGAAGGTCGCTGGTTCGAGCCCCGGCTGGGTCAGTTGGCATTTCTGTGTGGAGTTTGCATGTTCTCCCCGTTGCACGGGTTTCCTCCGGGTGCTCCGGTTTCCCCCACAATTCCAAAGACATGCGGTATAGGTGAATTGGGTAAGCTAAATTTGTGTATTTATGTGAATGCGTGTGTATGGATGTTTCCCAGTGATGGGTTGCAGATAGAAGGGCATCCGCTGCTTAAAAAAAAACATATGCTGGATAAGTTGGTGGTCCATTCTGCTGTGGTGACCCCAGATTAATAAAGGAACTAAGCCGAAAAGAAAATGAATGAATAATTTATATAGAAGATTATGTTGATATTTTCTTTTGGATCAGGTATTGATGGATAAAAAATGTATATAACATAATATGTATACAACACATGTGTATATGAAAGTTTAACTTTCCAGAAAGGTTTGCTCCAGCTTTTGAGTTCAGTCATTCTGAGTGAGCTGAGAGAGTCTGAATCGAAACATACACTTACAAATGAGATTTAAACCAGAGAGTCGCAGTAACCAAAGTGCACCAAGACATTTTTAGCTCCGCCCCTTTCATGAAGCACCACTAATGATGTAATAACGTCAGCTTCTGTATGCTCTCTGTAAATATCTGAATATTGTATCTCTAATTATCGATGCAACTACCAACTTTAAAGTCAGCATGTAATAAAAATTCACAATGTATATATTGCTAGCGCACATTATTCGTCTTAAGGTGAACAGCTGAGCCGTGCAGGTTAATCAACTGAAAGAAGCTTTTTTTTGGATACATTTTAATTCAAATCTAGCTCTAATCGAGCTCTTCTCTGATGATGTCAGTTTGACGGCTTGGGTGAAATAATCTTAAGCCACGCCCATCCAACCATACATTCGCTGCAAGATGAGATTAGGAGCACAAAGTAAAACCCCGCCCCCTACTCAATATGCGGCTTCAAATGGAAATACGTCATCACACTGAATTAAAAACCTCTGAAAATTCTGGTTTATGCGGATTTGAAAAGTTTTATTCATTCATTCATTTATTTTCATTTCGGCTTAGTCCCTTTATTAATCTAGGGTCACCACAGCGGAATGAACCGCCAACTTATCCAGCATATGTTTTACGCAGCGGATGCCCTTCCAGCTGCAACCCATCACTGGGAAACATCCACACACACTCATTCACACACATACACTACGGACAATTTAGCTTACCCAATTCACCTATACCGCATGTCTTTGGACTTGTGGGGGAAACCGGAGCACCCGGAGGAAACCCGTTCAAACACGGGGAGAACATGCAAACTCCACACAGAAATGCCAACTGACCCAGCCGAGGCTTGAACCAGCGACCTTCTTGCTGTGAGGTGATCGTGCTACCCACTGCGCCATTGTGAGCCCCTCAAAGTTTTATTATTCTCTGTTGTTTTGCTGTCATTCACAATGCTTCATGGGACTGTACAGAAGTTCTTTCCCTCAGTAAGTACAGTCTTGTACCATTGCGTTTTGCCTGATTTTTATATGCTTCTTTGACTTAATTCAAAGTTTTAATGTTGTGAATCACTTCGTACCTGCTTGGTTTGCATTAGGGCTGCACAATATATCAGCATCGATATCGCAATGTGTGTGTCCGCAATAGTCACATCGCAGGATATGCAATGTTAAGTTGGGATTATAATCGATCAACGATTGAGAATACGAGAGATTTGCGGAGCCTTTGCAACATATAACCATAACAGAGTGAAACTTTTTCGTTTGCATGTGTTTTAAAGGCATTTCGAGAGTGTAAAGCATTCGGGCACAAAAAGTATACATTTCTAAATGTAATGAAGAGAAATTTTACTGATTTATTAATGCAATGAGGACTATACAGGGTTATTTTACTGTTTGACTCTCTGGAAAACTGTTTATTTAACTTTTTTCTTTGCTCTATTGTAATTATTCCTGCATTTTTTTTCTTTTTTATACATTATTCACACCTTTACAAAGTCAACCCCACTAATCAAAATGAATGTTTGTTTGTTTTTTCACAAATAGAGCTATTCAGGCCATCTGGTGAAATTGTTTTCATATCGCAATGCATTTGAAGAGTTCACACTTAGCTGATGATTGGTTATAAAGCTTGTTTGGCATGCTGTCATAGATCCTCGAGCCCGGGGCTCTCTCCCGTTTGCAAGGTGAAAGAGGAGTTTGAGCTCAGGTAGATCTTGAGAACTTCCCTGCTGTAGTAGCTAGTAAACAGATAGTGATTGCTCTTGAGATGACTACTTACTAGGAGCATGTCTATGATGCCGATTTGGATTAGTCAATTAACTTAAGTTGCATGTTTTTGGACGGTGGGAGGAAACCGGGAAACCCGGTGGAAACCCACATGAACACGGGGAGAACGTGTAAACTCCACACAGAAACGTTGGCTGGCTTGGTAAGGACTAGAACCAGTGACGTTCTTGCTGTGAGGCAACAGTGCTAACCACTGGGCCACCGTGCCTCCCATCTAGGAAAGGAGGAGTAGGGGTGGAAGGGGGGATTCTTTAAAACGAAGATGGCTGTGATAGGGTATTATATAGTGGCTTAGGAATCGTCTGATTGGTGAATCATGAATTGGATAGTGCAGGACCAGCCGCAGCAATCATAAGCACGTGATCCTCTCGAAATTCCACAGCGGAATGAACCACCCTATCGCAATGTATTTCGCAGCAAAACAAAATATCGCAATGTCAGATTTTTACAATATGGCGCAGCCCTAGTTTGTGTACCTGCCAACACTCCCGTTTTTCCCAGGAGTCTCCTGTATTTTTGCACCCTTTCCCGCCACCCTCCCATTTTGTCATTTCTACTATTTCAACTCTCGTAATTTGTATATCCCAATCTAGTTACGAAAAATCTCTTTTTGTCCAAGTTTGTCAAGTTGCCAGATCTTGTATGAAGATACAACCTCACACAACTAATGAAATAATCAATTATCTAAGTTATTTTTTGAGGTTATTTTTTTTTTACCTCAATCTGGCAACATACGTTATAACCCAGTTGCGCTGTTGATTTCTGCGCAGGTGGTAGATGCGGGATTTGATCGCTGGTGGTAGCATAATTAGTAGTAGTAAACCAGTGTAGTTCTCCCAGAATTTCAAAGACAAATGTTGGCAGGTATGTTGGTTCGGTTCATGGCTTATAATGGTTTAGTGAAAGCACCATTTAGGAAAAAGAGAAACCAGAACTAGTGCAGCTGAAAAAGGTAATGGGCATTAATGCATTGTTTTAAAATACCCTTTCAATTATGGTTGCAAGTTCGCTTGGTGGTACTGTAATTACACAAGCTATACTTAACCATCTAGGCTAGTAGACTTCTTAAAAGTTAATATGATTAGCTTGGGGGAATTTGATTTGTAAGCTTGTAATAAAAGTCCCTTTTATTCTGAATGGTTTGTTTAAATGATCTGAGCATGCTCTTCTCATGCTATCTGATGTTGTATGGATATCAAAGGTAATCTCAGATAGCAGTTGCTTTTTGTTCTAATTAATTAACTGGTCCTCCCACTTTTCACTCTTTTATTTTTTTTGAGGTTAAGATTCTGTCATGCTGTATTATGGTACTGGATTTACCAGTGCTACCAGCTCATAATCATTTATTTTTCTCATTCTTAGGATTTTCAAATGCAGAAACAGCCATTGGCACCAGAGTCGATATCTACAGCCTCTAGACCTTCTTCATTAGACCAGTTTGATCTTCTTCATCACTCAAAGCCACACGAATGGACGAGTGGGCGAAATCTGAAAGCTAATTTGATGAGACACGCCTGCCACATCGACTAGGTGAGGTTAAAAGGTTAAATGACCCAACAATGTGTTTGATCCTCAGATTTATCCCGGCCGGATCGACCATCATCAAACGCATGTTCCTGTCTCGCTACATTCAATAACTCCCCCATCATGTCATGAAAATCTCATTATCTGCCACTGAACAATATCTCCAGATATCGACTTCTCTGATTGCAACCTTCTTTCTTTCTCTTCCTGTCGGGCGCTGTCATTTGTTTTTTAGCTAGAGAGCTGTACGGTCAGCCAATGAGTATGTTAATGCAGATGAAGGGGAACCACTTTATATTGACGGAATAAGATCATAGACTTATTCTTCCACGCTAATGGAAACAAAGTGAAGGGATTTGTAAAACCGACCAGCTATTGACATAGACGTCCAGGCTAAGCTGCAGTATAAATCAAATATTCATGAGCTTTAGAAACATCCGTGGATACTGTAATATAGAAATGCACTTTTTATTTGGTTATTAAAGGGATAGTCAATCAAACTTTTGTTATTAATTACTCCCCCTCATCTCATTCCAAATGCTCTGAGACCTTTGTTCATTCTCAGAATATGATGTTTTAGATGAAATCCGAGAGCTCTTTCATTCACCATAGACAGCAGTGGTTTCAAGACGTTCGTAGAACCAAAAACATTATCATTTCATGTGGCTTCAGTGGTTCAACTGGAATCATACAAAGCTCTATGAACACATTTGCGCAAACATTGTTTTGTTTCTTTTCAGTGTCTTAGAAAGATGCTTGATTTACACTTTTGCAGGATGTATTTTAGAGATTGTTTGGTCTGGAAAGCATCTGCTATGTCCAACATCTTTAAAATGTCTGCTCGATGAACATTAAAAATGGTAAAAATCCGTTCTGTTCTTAACATCTATTTAACATCCAAAAATTGCAAATGCTCTAATAAATGCTTTCCAGATGTAAACACAATGTTAAAGTCTAAACGTCTATTTAACATG
>CAIGQW010054046.1:2099411-2115294 GCA_903798125.1 Danio choprae | reverse complement strand
AATGTTTGCATGCTACCCGTTTAAGCTAAGAATGTGTACATTTAAGTTGATATTGAGATGGTTTCCCTTTTAACACATTGCAAGCATATTTTAACACATAGCTAGTATATTTAGAAGGTTGATAACGTGTACTGTATGTCACTCACTTATTTGCCAACAGCTCGATTTACATAAACCCAATGAATCAATTCCCTACTATTAATCTGAGATCCCAGTGTGGATCATAAGAGAGGAAGAGTACAAGTCAGAAAACATTGTTATAAGATTATAAGAGCTGAAGCCGAGAGCCGGTATTCCTGCTGTGACTGTTGGATTCTGCTTTGATCGGTACACAAAGTATTAAAGAAGGATACTGTTTTTTAGAGACAGTCTCTGCTTGACCACTTTTAGGTTTGACCTCTATGGACAAACGTCCAGATGAAAGAAAAAAATCAAATAAAAAGAGACACAGATATTCTTTCTTAAAAGCTGCAGCACTCAAAATGAACTTCCTCTGAACTTCCATTCGACGTTAGGAAACAAAAACAGGACAACTACGTCAGCCTCCAGAGGGGTGTTTTAAAAACGAAATAAAAGCCTTGCTGCTTTTTCATCTAAAAAAACCTCAGTGTTTACCCTCAGTCCAGCAAGCTGAGAGTGAGGAACAACAGCACTGGAGGCCTGCAGGAGGTTTTCATTTACTGCCATTGAGATTGCGGTGGCTGTGGCGGGTGCCGTTGTGCCGTCTCTGGGGTCTGTCGTTTCAAAAACACGCCTGCTAATTAGCGGCCTCACAAACTTCTTAAGTTTCTGTAACTTGAAGTGTACTGTAGGCTAGGCCTGGTTCAAAACATATCTTGATATTTGTCAGCCCTTCTTGATGGTGTTTGGTATATTTACTGTACAGTGTTGTTTGTTTGTGCGTTCGCTCTTTGCTAAGTATATTCAGCATTCTTGAAGAGTAAAAAGTCCATTTAAAAAAGTTTTGGAAGGAATTATTTTATGCTAGCCTCACGGTGGCGCAGTGAATAGCACGTTCGCCTCACAGCAAGAAGGTCGCTGGTTCGAGCCTCAGCTGGGTCAGTTGGCATTTCTGTGTGGAGTTTGCATGTTCTCCCCCTGTTGGCGTGGGTTTCCTCCGGGTGCTCCGGTTTCCCCCACAAGTCCAAAGACATGCGGTATAGGTGAATTGGGTAAGCTAAATTGTCCGTATAGTGTATGAGTGTGAATGGGTGTGTATGGATGTTTCCCAGAGATGGGTTGCAGCTGGAAGGGCATCCGCTGCGTAAAACATATGCTGGATAAGTTGGCGGTTCATTCCGCTGTGGCGACCCCATATTAATAAAGGGACTAAGCCGAAATGAAAATGAATGAATGAATGAATATTTTATGCTACCCAAAATGCATTTATTTGGGACCCTGGACCACAAAACCAGTCATAAGGGTCAATTTTTGGAAATCGTGATTTATGTGTCATATGAAAGCTGAATAAATATGCTTTATGGTTTGTTTGTTTGTTTGTTTGTGGTTTGTTTATGGTTTGTAAATATGCTGATAGAAAGAATGATAGAAATGCAACTGTATGAAATCTGTAATCTGGGGGGTGTTCAAAAAAATCTAAATATTGAGAAAATCCCCTTTAAAGTTGAGCAAATTAAGTGTTTAGGAATGCATATTATTAATAAAAAATAAGATTTTGATTATATTTACATTTGGGGCGACACGGTGGCTCAGTGGTTAGCACTGTCGCCTCACAGCAAGAAGGTCGGTGGTTCGAGTCCCGGCTGGGTCAGTTGGCATTTCTGTGTGGAGTTTGCATGTTTACCCCGTGTTGGCGTGGGTTTCCTCCGGGTGCTCCGTTTTCCCCCACAAGTCCAAAGACATGCGCTATAGGTGAATTGAATAAACTACATTGGCCGTAGTGTATGTGTGTGAATGCAAGAGTGTATGGGTGTTTCCCAGTGCTTGGTTGCACCTGGAAGGGCATCTGCTGTGTAATTTATTACAGTTTATTTCTGAGACTTAAAGCTGGATTTTCAGCATCATTACTCCAGGCTTCAGCACATGATCCTTCAGAATTGTTTTTGGATTATATGTAATCAGTTTTCACCAGAGTAATGTATTTTACAATCATTTTGCTTATTATTTCAGTATAAAGTTAAAAGTTGCCCAATCTTAAACTTTCAGAAAAAAATAATACATTTTAAGATCTGTCAATATACACTGTAAAAAATGTTAGCTTCCACACAATTGATTTGTGTTGGGACAACATGAAGGAAGTTAGCTTATTTTAAGTGAATTGAACATAAACTAATTAAGTTGTCCCCAAAAAAACCATCATAATAGCATTGTTTCAGCTTATTTTAAATAAGTAGTTTGAACAAACAGCCAACATAAATTTTTGAGAGTACATTGTAAACTGACTTAGGTTGCTTTCACACCTGGCGCGTTTGCCCAGTTAGCGCGGTTTATTTGGCATATGTGAATCCAGCAATCGCGCTCTGATCCACGCCAAAGCAATCGGTCAGATCGCCTGTATGAGGTGGTCTCGGCTCGATTAAAACGAACTCTGGAGCGAATTGATTGTAGTGAGAAAGCAATTCAACATACTAACGAACCAGGCTATATCACAGTGTATTATGGATATGTAATAGGCATATATGACTATATGAAAAGACAATGAGTAGGGCAAGATGTCATCATTCCTACCAGTAAATGTGCGTTTCATGTCAAATACGAAAGTGAAAGCCTGCTGAAATATTACAGAGTGCTGTTTATCCGTTAGGAAAATTGACCGAACCGCAGTCTTGGTTTGTCTGGTATTTCTCTATATAATGTAAAGTCTAATGCACAATTCTAGCCAACGGCTATGTATAAGAAAGTCTTACCTCTGATTTATATTTGGTGACGATGTCTGTGGGTGTCACCATTCAAAATCAAAGCGCAGCTTTTCGCTTATGTCTTATTGCTCATCGTCATACATTAAAATAAGGATGCATGAATGATGAGCAGGACTCTGGAAAAACAAAACAAAAGCAGTGGAGCACCAATGCGAGGAGAGTTTACTCGCATGTGACTTGTTTAAGCTATTTTGGTCCGTTTATAAACTGTGCCGTGTGAAAGCGAACCGCACCAAGAACAAGTGCAACATTGTAACAATTTTAATCCCTGTTTCGAAACAAAACAGTCAATCTACAGGTGTGAAAGCACCCTTAAACATGTATTGTCTCTCCCCATGTTGTTGTTTTTTTCAAAGGCACTGATATACAAATGAAATGACATGCCCGACAGAGCCTGGTTTCTCTTGAGGTTTTTTTTTTCCTTTTCACTTCGTCAATTGGTGAAGTTTTTTTTCGTCGCCACTGTTGCCACTGGCCTGCTCTGATCGGGACTTGTGGATTTGCTCTTCAGTATTTGAACTTTCAGCAGTGAAACTTAAACCACACTGAACTGAACTGAACTAAACTCTGAAATCTGGACTTTACTAGAACATGCTAAGCTGCTTTGACACAATCTACATTGTAAAAAGCGCTGTATAAATAAACTTGAATTGAATTGAATTGAATGCTATGGTCGAACTACATTACAATATTCCCTTCTTGATCTCAGTTCTCTCATCTTGAAGGTGTTTTTGCTGTTGTTGTTTTTTTCCTATCTCCGCTTGGTCATCTCTTCTGATTCCTTTAGAATTCACACTTGTACCTGTTTATCCACTACTTGGCAATTGAACCTGTGTCCTTGGCCTTGCTGTGGTTTCTCTGTACACTTTTAGCTGCTGAAATTCTTAGAAACGCAAAAATGAACCTGAAATGTTTTAGATATTCTTAACACTCTTAAACATTTTGAACATCTTGAGATAGATAAGACACAATGACACAGTAATGGAGTAGAATCTTTTTTTTTTCTCTCTCTCTCTCTCGATTCAGTTTGTTTTGCAGTTACAGGAAAGCTTATCTTAATCTTAGCATAATCCTAACGCGTTCCCTAGCTCGGGGAAAACTGACTGAAATTCTGATAGAGTTTTAATGTTGTGTCCACATCCGAAAGATGCAGCTGACAGCTGTGTTTCAGTCCTAGCCTCGGCACATCTCTTATTCTCTCTAATGTTTCCCTCTATTACTCTGGGGGTGAAGCTAAAATAATAGAGGCTTTTGTAAATAAACGAGTCGTGCTTTGCTTTTGATATCGGTTGAAACTCCCTGCTGATGCGGCCAAAAGAGGATTCACATTTTCACTCTGCATGTTTGGAGGGGATGAGAATGACTAAGAGAAACAGTGTGAAAGTCAGTGTTAACCTTACAGAATTGCCGATGACAGGTTGACGAAGCTTTCTTTGTTTTTTATTGTATTCAGAGTGAGATGAACTAAAATGAATGAATGTGACATGACAAAAACGATTAAATTAAAACAACATTTTTGGCAAAGGGCAGTCATAAAGTAGACAGGTATGTTTACATGAGAGTAATTTATGTTATGTGTTTCGGAAAGGTTTTGCTTATAGGTGACAGTGCACACGGTTACATGCGCACCAATATGTAAATCAGCTTGTCGAAATAATGCAAGTAAACAATTTATTAGACTTTATTAATAAATCTATTTATTTAGTGACGTCAAAGCATAATCACTTTATTAATAAATCTATTTATTTAGTGATGTCAAAGCATAATCATTTGCAGTTCTAACTAATAGTCGTCCATTGGTTATTCATTCATTCATTAATTTTCATTTCAGCCTAGTCCCTTTATTAATCTGGGGTCGCCACAGCGGAATGAACCGCCAATTTATCCAGCATATGTTATACGCAGCGGATGGCCTTCCAGCTGCAACCCATCTCTGGGAAACATCCACACACACTCATTCACACACATACACTACGGACAATTTAGCTTACCCAATTCACCTATACCGCATGTCTTTGGACTTGTGGGGGAAACCGGAGCACCCGGAGGAAACCCACGCCAACACGGGGAGAACATGCAAACTCCACACAGAAACGCCAACTGACCCAGCCGAGGCTTGAACCAGCGACCTTCTTGCTGTGAGGCGACATTGCTAACCACTGAGCCATCGTGCCACCCCTATGGAAAGCCAAACAGCCCAAAATCTCAAAATGAATAAAATGTCTGCATTTAAGATCCTGAGACTCACAATCAGCTGTGACTTAAGAAATGAGCAATAAACTGAGTGTTTCCTATTCGAGTGCTGATGACAAATGCATGACTTCCAGTGGGGATTTTCATGCACGGCTTTGGACAATGAACTTCAAGGACAGAAAGAAGAGGAAGAGGAAACCCGAACTCCAGTTGAAAGGATGTATGGACCTTTTTCACAAGACTGTTATGACGCGTTTAATGCTCATCAGCATCTTAAGTCCTTAAAAACTTTTAATATTTCGATTTTTTTTAAAAGGTATGAACATTTATATGTATTTACGTATGTGTTATATCATCTTTGCATCAACTTACAAAAAACTAATTACAGCTTATGTGAGGGGTCTATAATGCAGCATCTATGGGGGCAGGACAGTAAATTTGACATTATTATCTCTTCTGCCCAGCGTTATCAGTCTCACACTATTTCCGAAAGCCTCCATAACACCATTGTCACATTTTTCTTTTATTATTTCAGCAAATAGGATTGTAAAACATCCATTTGTTGTACTCTCCCATTCACTGCGCTCTAAGTTTTCTTTACTGCTATCCACTGCGCCACAGTGAGGCCCTCCATTGGTTATGTCTTGTTAAATAAATAATTTAAAAACTGAAGAAGGGTTTTGAAACATATGAGTTGGAGTTGGAAAGTTACGACCAGTGTTGGGGAAAGTTATTTTTAAAGGGGACCTATTATGCAAAAATCACATTTATAAGAGGTTTAAACACAGTTGTGTGGCAACAGTGTGTGAATACAGCCAGCCTCTAATGGTAAAAAATAATAATAATTCTATTTTTTTATAGTCACACTTGATAAAAAGAGCCCGCAGAAACGCTTTGATTGACATTCTCCTTTTGTATGTGCCATCAGAGGGGGAAGCCCCACCCATTAGTGACGATCTCTCTAAGGCACAGGCGTTTGTAGCTCCACCCTCTGGCTGGGAGCACAATCTCATTTGAATTTAAAGCAACAGTCAGAAAAAGCCACACTTGGGATCAAAGTCTAAAAGAGCAGTTTCGAAGAGTTATTAAAAAATATATCTGTTGGGTATTTGAACTGAAACTTCACATACACACTCGAGGGACATCAGAGACTTGTTTTACTTGTAAAAAGGGGCATAAAAGGTCCCCTTTAAGTAATATATTACAATCTTGAGTCGCTTTTTTACATTTTTTAAAATTAAAGTAACTAAATGTGATATTTGGTTACTTTTTAAGGATAGTATTTTGTATTTTTTTTTAAAGATTAAGATATGATTGTAATATATCACTTTTAAAAGTAACTTTAACCAATACTGCTCACGACACATATGCTATCCTCTCTAAGATGCAGCATTTTATTGTAGCACTTCTGCATGAGATTTTATAGTTTTTTTTTTTGGTCATGAAGGGAACTTAAGATGTTCTAAATTTCCTTGCTACTTGCTGCAGGACATTTACTATGTCAGGATGTCATTAAATAGGATGTGTTCCTATCAAATGTTACACATGCGCTGGTTAATTCATTTATATGCTGAGTGAAATCACCATAAGGGGCAAAAAAAACTAGCCATGACAACAGGTTTATGCTTAAGCCATTTATGCATTTCATGACCATCTGCATTGTCAACTTGAGCATAATAAGGTGAAAAAAATGTAAGTAAATATATTTACTGTTGTCCAAATGTTCCCTGCCCACACAAAACCATAAAAAATGACTAAAAACATTATATTATGCATGCCAGGCTTTGTAGATGCTGATGCCACTTTGCAAAGAAGCATGTGCATGTGCGCATACAGTACACTTCTGCAACCCAACACTAATGTTTGCATAAGTTTGCATTGCAAATGAATGCATTTGCAGGCCCTCAAAACTTATTGCCATGTAAAAGAATGGGCAAAGCACTTAAAGTTTTTAGTTGAAAGCAATAATGTGTGAATGGCAAAACAGCACTAAAGAAAGCAGCGATTCTTAACTGCCTGAAACAAGTCGTCAGTAATTCCTGGACAATTTACTTTAGGTTTGTAAGAAATCTAGAGCAAAATACCAATCTACGGTTTTCATTAGCTTCCCACGTTTACCCTCAAAAACTGTAGCTGTATCTGAGTTTTGTTTGTGGTGTTGACATGTTGGAAAGATGCCATCCTTAATGTTTGTATCGCTGTGTTAACGGGCGCTGAGGAAAAGCTGAAATTCAGATGTATAGTAATAGACTGGGCCATAATCTGACCAATCAGAGCGGAGGGCGGGGTTTAGAGAGAGAATGGTTCCTTAAACCAACCATTTTAGAGAAAATAACAGATGCTGGAATTTATATTATGTGGTGTTTTTTAATCTTGGATGGATGTAAACTTATTGTAGGAACCCTCCAAGACAAAATCCGGAACCTTCAAAGTCTAAATAAAATCTAAATTTGCTCTTATTTTCATATGTACTGTATATAGTATACCATATCAAGTGGGTGCATAATGTAATGTAATGTGAATTTATATTATGGTCATACACCTAAATCGCTTAACAATCACGGTTTCTCCACACCACCACCAGTGTGCAGCTTCCACTTGGATGATGCGACTGAAGCTACAGGACAACGGCGCCAGTGCGCTCACCACACACCAGTATTTGGCCAGGATACCGGGGTTACACCCCTACTCTTTACAATAAGTGCCATGAGATTTTTTTTTTATGACCACAGAGAGTCAGTTTAACTGCTCATCCGAAAGACGGCGCTCACTGACAGTATTCTGTAGTGTTGCCTTCACTATACTGGGGCAATAGGACTCACACAGACCACAGGTTGAGCGCCCCCTGCTGGCCTTACTAACACCAATGTGGTCACCCATCCAGGTACTGACCAGGCTCAGCCCTGCTTGGCTTCAGTGAGTAACTGGTCTTGGGCTGAAGGGTGATATGGCTGTGGCTGATGACGATAGTAGGGAAAAAAAAAGACAATCTTAACTTCCTCTTCTTTACAATCGCATAATAAAGGCATTGTAATGTTGTGAGCGTTTCTTGTCTGAACTCTGTTTATCTGTATGCTATAGTATTATTTCAAGCCCAGCTGAGGACATGATCTCCGCTTGACTCCGTGCTCCTGTGTTTGCCCTTTGGCTTTCTGTCTCTTTTTGCGAGAATACAAATCTGTGAAGAGAAAACCCTGCTTCTAATGAGAGCCTGTAAGATTGAACTTGAGCCACCAGAGAGCATGAAAACCACACTCTATTTTATCTCCTCGTCTTTGTACTGCAAACTTATATAAAAACTTTGTGTTTGCAATTTTATATATTGATATAAAAATCCAGAAGAGGACTGAACATGTGAGGGGGGGGATAGTTTCTGAAGCAGTGAATGGGCTTTAAAAGAAATGATAATTGAGGATAGTTAAAGAGATACGGCCTACAGTATCTGCCTTGTATTTTACTCTTCAATTCAGCGTCGATGTTGAAGTTCACGCTTTGTTCTTTAAATAATTCCTTACCATCTAAAAATGATTTTCTCCCCCCCCCCCCCCCCTGTCTGTTAAAATCATTTATCCTCTGTCACTACCGCTGAGCTATTTTCAGAGTTGAGCTGTGCTTAATGTGAACTTTTTATTGTTTGCTGCTCATTAAAAGAGTTTCTGCATGATTGTCTTTAGCACCTCGCTGTTATTCCTTCACAAATTAGTTTGGGTGACTTTAAAATCTCTGGAAGGACAGTGACGAAACCTTCTTCTTTGAATGTAGTGCTTCATTCTTTTATAGACTAAGTAATTCATTAATAATTAGATTAGATTGTCATTAACGACTCCTTTTCT
The DNA here is from genome assembly GCA_903798125.1 of Danio choprae. NCBI lineage: Eukaryota > Metazoa > Chordata > Actinopteri > Cypriniformes > Danionidae > Danio > Danio choprae. The sequence goes on along the minus strand of CAIGQW010054046.1, from coordinate 2,106,389 downwards.
GTGTGGCAAACAACTCCTTAATGATCTTTTTAAGCAAAATTTCAGCCATTGGGTGGTTAGGTGGGGAGCAGTTCCTTCCGCAGGCATCTGATCGATAAATCTCGATGTATTTCTTGATGTGGATCAATAGAGTTTCCCTCTCAGCGAAATACTGCTTCTGTGTCTCGCGTTTACCTGGAGTCACCTAAAGGTTGGGAGAAATCCATACCGCCTGGACGTCGCTGTTATTTTTATAATTGTCGAGAGCAGCTGAAAGTGTACGAGCGTTGCGTCAGCCTTCAGCTTTTGTCTGCGAGTGTGAAACTTTATAATTGGATTCATGCCGTTTTAACCTCCGTTTCCTCTTAATGAATTGCTCCAACCGTTGCACCTTTAGACAATAGGCTATGTTTTGCACAGCAGCACAAAAAAAGAGGGTTCACAGTTTAAATAATGTCACCGGAAATGTCACATATTCCCCGGTTTAGGGAGCAAAAGAAATGAGTTTGTAGCCTAATATTTTCAGTGCCTCTATTCTATTTTATTCTTATCTAGTTATGTGTTTAATGCATCTATGAATGCCGCAGTGACCTGTAGCTGTCAGAGATGTCTCAGAGACGGGTTTGGTTGAACGCGTGGCTAATATGAAATGCTTTTTGATGAAATAGATATAAAATCAGCTCTGAAAACAGTAGAACAGCTCTCATAATCCTTCATTCTTGGCATCTAATACAATATATCTCATTGTGTATATATATATATATTATAGCAATGGTTCATTTTAATTGAAGACAAAATTGTATTTATTGATTTAATTGAGAATAATGTTCTCAGATTGAGAGTTATATGCAGTATAGAATGGATAAGCTGAATTGTTGTTAATGGTTTTAGTTATAATTGCCACTTTTTCATGATGTCTTTATTACTCACCTCTGTACCTCATAATGTTGTGTTTTATTCCTGTGTTTAATGTATATACGAACGCTGTAATGGCCAGTAGTCAGAAATATCTCATAGCTGGGTGTGTTGTATATTCTTAATTATTAAAAATGTGGTAATATAGTTATATTAAAAGTAGACAAGTTGGTGCGATTAGCCCAGTGGTTAGTGAACCGACATATAGTGCAACAGTGCTCCGGGCGTCCTAAGTTCGAATCCCAGCTCGTGGACCTTTCCCGATCCTATCCCCCTCTCTCTCCCACTTCACTTCCTGTCATTGTACTGTACTGTCAAATAAAGGCAAATGCCAAAAAATAAATCTTAAAAAAAAACAAAAACCTTACAAAGATATTACATCAGTAACATTTATGAGTAATGCGTTTTTTGCTATTGATGTTTTATTTTTATTTTTTGTCGTGCTCATGTTTTAAATTCTTTTAATATTTAAAATACTAATTTACCTTCATTGAATATTTTCATCTAATTTCTAATTTACCTAACTTGATAACAGGATATAGCGATGAAAAAGAAATATGATTTGTTTCATGCACATTTATTCATTTTCTTTTCAGCTTAGTCCCTTTATTAATCAGGGGTCGCCACAGCGGAATGAACCGCCAACTTATCCAGCATATGTTTTACATAGCGGATGCCCTTCCAGCTGCAACCCATCACTGGGAAACATCCATACACTCTCATTCACACACATACAGTACGGACAATTTAGCTTACCTAATTCACCTATACCGCATGTTTTTGGACTGTGGGGGAAACCGGAGCACCCGGAGGAAACCCACGCCAACACGGGGAGAACATGCAAACTCCACACAGAAACGCCAACTGACCCAGCCGAGGCTCGAACCAGCGACCTTCTTGCTCTGAGGCGACAGTGCTACCCACTGCGTCAATTCTTTTTTTTTTTAATCTTTAATAAAATTTTGCTGCTTGTTCAAACTACTTATTTAAAATGTGCTCAACAAACACAAGAATTTTTGGGGACAGCTTAATTGTTTTCTGTTCAATCCTCTTCAATTTGTTACGGTAACTTAATCGATTTGTGCTTGGACAATATGAATACATTGTGTGAAACCCAGCATTTTTTGCAGTGTAGTTTTCCAACTTATACAGCTCATTGCATATGTGAAATCATGAATCAGCGCACTGACACGTCACATTAACTTTCCAGATCTCATCTTGATGTTCCTGCAGATGTGGCTTTATGTCTTTGTGTGTTTAACAAGATCTGTGACCAAACTCCCTTAGCAGTAAATTGGATGTTAAAAGAGCTGACAGCAAACCTTAACACGCAGCCCTTGTTATTTTAGACTGTGACCCTTATCTCTCCTGCACCACAGCTTCAACACGCCACTAAACGCATTTATATATTACTCTACAGCAGTGATTCCCAACCCGAGGGTCACCAAACTTAGTCTGCTTAGAGGGTTAATGTAAGGGATGATGTATATTTACCCAGTTTCCTCGCAGAACTATTATCAGCAACCCAAAACTGTTGAATAAGATCGAATGGCTTTTTCTGCAAAAACTAGATAATTTATCTCGCTTATTACATTTACTTACCATGTAATAATCACTGTTCTAGGGGGTGCGGGGTCATTTAGGATGTCAGATGGTAAAATATGTGTGTCCTTGAAAGGATTAGTTGGGAATCATTGCTTTACACATTGTGTATTTCAATATGTTGTTTTAAGGCTGCTACACACCACACCACATCAACTCAATTCATTTTTATTTCTATAGCGCTTTTACAAAGTAGATTGCGTCAAAGCAGCTTAACATTAAGTTCTAGTAAATTGAAACTGCTTCAGTTTTAGTTGTCACAGTTGAAGTTCAGTTTAGTTCAGTTCAGTGTCACTGCTGAAAGCCCAAACACTGAAGAGCAAATTCAACGATGCACAGCTCCACACGTCCAAAACCAAGCAAGTCAGTGGCGAGGAACAAGCTTCACCAATTGACCAAAGTGAAGGAAAAAAACAAACAAACTAAAACTATGAACATTCATATGTATTTATGTATGTATTATATCATCTTCGGGCCTCACAGTGGCGCAGTGGGTAGCACGTTCGGCTCACAGCAAGAAGTCGCTGGTTCAAGCCTCGGCTGGGTCAGTTGTCGTTTCTGTGTGGAGTTTGCATGTTCTCCCTGTGTTGGCGTGGGTTTCCTCCGGGTGCTCCAGTTTCCCCCACAAGTCCAAAGACATGCAGTATAGGTGAATTGGGTAGACAAAATTGTCCGTAGTGTATGAGTGTGAATGGGTGTGTATGGATGTTTCCCAGAGATGGGTTGCAGCTGGAAGGGCATCCGCTGTGTAAAACATATGCTGGATAAGTTGGCGGTTCATTCCGCTGTGGCGACCCCAGAATAATAAAGGGACTAAGCCGAAATGAAAATGAATGAATGAATATATCATCTTCGCATTAAATTACAAAAAATAAATTACAGCTTCATAATAAACCACTTCGAGGCATTTGAAATGCAGAGTATATGGGGGTATATGCCGTTATCAGTCTCAAGGCTGATTTCTACTTTCGCCTGGAAAATATAAATTATTTTTATAATTATTTTAATGATTATAAAGATTTTTAAACCTATTAAATATATTTTTAAATCAAACTTTAATGCATCACTTTTGTATATATCTCAGACCGTTCTACCTATTATAGTTTATTAAAATATTAATGACAACAGAACATGTTGCTCTACAAACATATTTTTTATTATGGAAAGAATAAAAAAAAAAAACACTTACTAAAAAATACTGATGTGGTTTTTAGATTTACTGTCTGGCTAGTTTGTCTCCTGTCTCTGTCTCCTCTACTTATATGCTGAAAAGGCAATGATGGCCAAACATTCCTGACCATTATCACCAATAAAGCCTAGAAAAACAGGGCATCAGTATATTGGTAACCGATAGGTTCAAATATTCTTCACCAGCTATCAAAGAAATAATTAGTTAATTCAATACTATCGTCAAGTTTTGTTACTATTAAATTGTTTTAAATTCAAAATTGTAATATATACATCAGTGTAAAACCTATGAATGGTGGAAAAACATATTCTGTAATGTTTATTAAAACCACATGGGTCTCCACTTTTGCCATGGCCTCTCTTTTTGGTTTTAACAAACTTATCCCTCAGTTTTTTCCAAACTTTTTAACAAAAATGTTCCTTCTTTCCCACTGCTGTTGCAATTTCTAGCCAAGAATTATTGGTCATCTGGTTATCCCTATGATCGCGCATGGACGGATCATAAAGTTGTCTGTACAGGCGTCCCTGTTTCAGACAAAATCTCTTCAAAGTGATTCATATTCAACTCAAATCAAATGCGGCGCTCAAAAAAACAGTTCGCTCAAGTTTTAAAAAATGTTGTGCGCTCCGCCAGCCAAAAGCATGTTGCGCACACCCAAAGCAAACCTCTGCAAACACAGCGATGACGTCACAGTAGCCATGCGAACTAGCAGACGAGTATAAACGCGTAGTGTCGAGTATAAACCAGGCTTCACACAATGTTTTTCCTTTTTCTGAAAGTCTTGATAGATTTTCTTCTATTATTTCAGCAAATAGGATTGTAAAAAAAAATTATTTGTTATACTCTCTCATTCACTGCGCTCTAAGTTTATCGACTATGACGACTTGCGCTACTGAGAAACCCGGACATGGAAAAGGGCCTAAAAACTTGGACTGGCTAACAGTTTTGCATGTGCAAGCACCAGTCACATTTTCTCCCCCCCCCCAAAAAAATGTAGTTTGAACGACAGGAAAGTGGACGGCCTCCTTCAATTTTGAATGCTCACGCTGCATGTTTTTCTTCACGTTGCACTGGTGTCGGTGATTGGCAGTTTGGAGCGCTCTTGACTGAAGTCCCATCCAAAATCCATCAGAAAGCAGTTCAATCCAAGAGGCCTGAAGGAGGGAGCGAATCTAATTAAAAACTCCAGGGGCATCAGAAGAAGCTTCTCTTGTAACAAAAAGGCAAAGTTTAATTCAGTCCAGTTAATTGAATCTACAAGCCGCCCGCGACTTTCTGCTGCTCAGGCGTTCTGCCACGTCGCCTCTAAAGGGTCCTTCTTTCTCAACTCATTCCTTTCCATTTCAGTGCTTCTTGGGGATGAAATCAATTTGGTCCAGGGACCACTTTTGAGTGCCCTTCTGTAACATACACAGAGCTGTTTAGTGAAGGGTCAGCGCTGACGTTTTTACTGCATGTAATGCCAATGTTTGGTTAAGGATGACATGAACGATGAAAATTAAAAGGTGTCATTAATCACCTTCACTTATGGGGCCAGCGTGAGATTGTTTCTTCCCCGGCGATGCAAAAAGCTCCCAGCGCTCACTTTGAATAGCTGTCGGAGCACATATCACAGGCTGTTTGCACAGAGAAATAAACAGAAAACACCACTTTAACACCAACCAAACTGCAGTGACTCACACAGTTTTAAGATTATTGAGAACGCTGGACGTCCAAAGTGGAGAAGCTACTGGTGTGAGTAGTGAACCGGCAGGTGTACAGGCTGGCCCACGAGATCAATGCAAGGACTCGTCGGTTACTTGGTCTTTCAGGAATTAGTCTCATGCTCTCCACTCCTCCATGACTGCCACAGCATCTCCTCAGTATACGGCCTGGTCCAGGATTATGGAGACCTCTAGAGCTCCTCTATGGTTGGCATCATCTCTACACAGGACTTGGATCACATCAATGGCGCTGCACAATCTCTAGAGGCCTCGGGATGAGTATTCCCAGGTGGAAATAGAGAACACATGTCCACACAATGGATTACGCTATAAGAACACTACTTGACATTTTATAAATTCAACGGTGTCATAAAGGAGTAGCTAAAAACTACCCAGATGACTTACTAGTGATATTCAGAAGTATACAAATACTACATTTATTCATAGAGTATAGAATTATTTCATTTTTTGATTCAATGTAATCAAAAATAGTAAAAAAAACACCTTCTGAAATAAGTATGCCATTTCAGATGCAGCCCAGAGCCCTGGTGCAAACATAAAAATATAAAAATGCAAAATAGTAATATAGCATTTTGATATGCTTTATTCAAAACTAGAGGATTTTAGCAATGCAATGTGAAGTCAAAAATGCACGTCTATTAAACACTGAAAAAAAGACAAAGACAACATTGTTTCATTGTTGCAACTACATTTTTTCAAGTTATACAAAGTTTATTTTTTTGATTGATGTTAGGCTAGAAAAGTTCATTTGATTCAACTAAAAAATAATTAAGGCAGCAAGATTTGTTTTTTTTTTATAGTGTATGTATGGATGTAGCCATATCACAGCCTGCAATATGCATATGGAAATTTTATGTAGATGATGTTATGCATAGCAAATATAGTCATTGTAAGGTTTTCAGCGAAGAGATGGGATGACATTTGGCCCAGATTCTGACATAAATATACACTGTATATGTAATACTGTATTATGTCTGTACACTATATGTCTGTACACATATAAAACTAAAGATCGCATTTTCAGACTAAAAAGCTGTTGTTGTGTAAATTACTGTCCATACTATATAGTGTTCTGTTTTGTTTTTATTATTATTATTTTTGTGTGAAAACAGTGTTGTGTAATCATTCACTTAAAGGGATAGTTCACCCAAAACTGAGGAACTTTGTCATCATTTAGAAGAAGATATGTTGAAGAAAGCTGTAAACCTGTAACCATTGACTTGCATATTTGTATTTCCTATATGGATGTCAGTGGTTACATTTCAGCTTTCTTCAAAATATTGTCTTTTGTGTTCAACAGAAGACAGAAACTCATAAAGGTTTGTAAGTAAATAGTGAGTTCACTATCCCTTTAAATAAAATAAAAAAGGTCTCCCCTCAAAGACAATGGCTATGGCCCGTGACCAATAGCCTCTATTTTAGTAAACATGTACGTACAGTATTATGGTCTGCCTCACAACACCTTCTTTTCAGAATCCAATCAATTCCCGATGTATAATATTCAATCCCCCTACATTTAATTCTCATGATAATATCTATACTAGCAATAGTTATGTAATAATTTGCGAC
>CAIGQW010054046.1:2088024-2099401 GCA_903798125.1 Danio choprae | reverse complement strand
CTTTCGAGCTTTCAGGCATCTTGAATTCAATGCACTCTTGCTCTTATAATATTATAGACTAAACATAAAGCAGTCATGACAAACTGTATATCATTTGAAACCTTGACGTTTCCAGTTTCCATATCTGGAGACTGATTTTGAATAGATACTGTATTACTGATTTAATAATTTCCGACAAGGATACTTAGTTGTAAAGCTGTACATTGCTACAGCAATCTACATGTAAAGAAAGTCTTTTAGAGGCAAATACCACCAAATGCCTATACATTTAGGTGAACTATCACTTTAAATTAAAAAAAGTCTCTCCTTGGCTTTGACCAATAGCCTCTATTTTAGTAAACATTCATTATGGTCTGGCTCACAGAATCCAGAAGCTTTCAGAATCCAATCAATTCCCGATGTATAATATTCAATCCCCCCCTACATTTCATTCTCATGAAAATATCTCCTTTCTCTTACAATGTTACCACATTACACGATTTGTAGAAAACATCAATTTGGAATGACTTGCCAGCTTTTAGGCATCTTGATTTCAATGCACTCTTGCTCTTATAAGCACAGCAAAGATCTACAACCTGAGCTCTTTTCCTGTCATTATACTTCAGCCTGGAGTGGATTTCATCCAGCGCTCTCAAAGTCAAACCTTCAATATCATCCATCTGCACCACCTTCTCTATTGAAAACTCCCCCATGCACGTACATTTCATCGCTGCGCAACAGCTCTTAGCACAGCGTACTTTCCTCTTTCAGTCATCTGTCCATCTCCCCGTGCATTACATTTCCTCTGTGGCTCATCGATTCGCTTTCACTCGTAAAGTGCTATTGACTGAAGTGCGCACACACTCCATAGTGCAGCTCCAGCAGTTGTGCTCAAAACCTTTGATCCTTCTCACCATCACACCACTTTTCACCTCGCGTCCGATTTTAAATAACTGCAAAATTGTATACCCTCAAAAACCAAAACTCACTTTTGGAGTGAGGGTACTGTTTGCAAAGATGGTTCTACTGTATTATATGTTGGAAATTATGCAAACTAATCTTTAGGTTTTTTTACTTTATGCACCCTTTTCACATTTCCGTGTTTCTCAGTAGCGGAAGTCGTCATAGTTGGTAAACTTAGAGCGCAGTGAATGGGAGAGTATATTCATTCATTCATTTTCTTTTCGGCTTAGTCCCTTTATTAATCTGGGGTCGCCACAGTGGAATGAACCGCCAACTTATCCAGCATATGTTTTACGCAGCGGATGCCCTTCCAGCTGCAACCCATCTCTGGGAAACATCCATACACACCCCTTCACACTCATACACTACGGACGATTTAGTCTACCCAATTCACCTGTACCGCATGTCTTTGGACTGTGGGGGAAACCGGAGCACCCGGAGGAAACCCACGCCAACACAGGGAGAACATGCAAACTCCACACAGAAACGCCAACTGACCCAGCCGAGGCTCGAACCAGCGACCTTCTTGCTGTGAGGCGAACGTGCTACCCACTGCGCCACTGTGAGGCCCTACATTCATTCATTCATTTTCTTTTCGGCTTAGTCCCTTTATTAATCTGGGGTCGCCACAGTGGAATGAACCGCCAACTTATCCAGCATATGTTTTACGCAGCGGATGCCCTTCCAGCTGCAACCCATCACTGGGAAACATCCATACATACCCATTCACACTCATACACTATGGACAATTTAGCTTACCCAATTCACCTATACTGCATGTCTTTGGACTGTGGGGGAAACCGGAGCACCTGGAGGAAACCCACACCAACACGGAGAGAACATGCAAACTCTACACAGAAACGCCAACTGACCCAGCCGGGGCTCGAACCAGCGACCTTCTTGCTGTGAGGCGATTGTGCTACCCACTGCGCCACCGTGCTGCTTCGGGAGAGTACAACAAATAATTATTTTACAATCCTATTTGCTGAAATATTAAAAGAAAAACTCCATGAGGGTGTTATCAAGACTTTCAGGAAAAGGAAATAAAAATAGTGTGAGATTGATAACGGCAGCCAGAAGAGAAAAGACTGGAACCTCAGGTTGAAGGCAGCATTCATGTCTCATCACCAAGGAGCAAACAAAACTGACATTTAGCCTACAACCTACAGTTTTATCTGTTATCGCTCTCTTTTGGTAGTACCCAGTGTAAACGTGAGATTTTGTAAACCAGATCTAAATTTAGCGGGAACGGTTGGGTAGACAATTATTCTAAGCAGGCAGCGGGTGAACAATGGCTGAATATATGGCGGGAGCAGTCGGGTGCAGAAAATAAAACCTGGCAGGAGTGCGAAGATAATATAATGCATACATAAATACATATAAATGTTCTTACGTTTTTTATAAATAAAAAAAAAAAGATAGTCTCTCCTACATCTTTAAAATTCTCTGTAGTGGTCTTGACAACACAAACACTGCTGTCACCTCAACGGAAATCCCGCCTCTGCTTTCATTTAATTGGTGTATGAAAAAGACGTGACTGACATTTGAGCTTTTTCCGGTCAGTGTTGACTTTTTTTCAGCTGCAGGCGCACAGGCACATAAGCAGCATATAAAACGCTCACGGACATTAGTAAACCATTCAAAAGTTGCGCCTCTCAATGCAAAAACGCATGTGGTGTGATCAGGGCCTAAGAGAATCCATTTACTGTTACCCTTCAACCTGTGGGACCGTTTGCGGTTACATATTTAAACCATTATATTATAATCTAAACATAAAGCAATCATGACAAACTATATATCATTTAAAACCTTAACATTTATGGTTTTCATATATGGTGACTGATTTTAGGTAGATATTACTTAGCAATAGTTATTTAATAATTTGCGACAAGGATGCTCGTTGTATTAAAGTAATAAAGTATTACTCTGCTACAGCAATCTGCATGTAAAAAAATCTTTCAGAGGTTAAATACTGTTAAATACTACCAAATGCCCATACTAATTCAGATGCCGATGTCTACTTTATAAATATTGTCAAAATAATGAAAAAATATGGTTCATATTCCACAAAACATACAAAGAAATAGGGGCGCCTTTGTATGGTCACTAATAGAAACTGAATGTCAACTGGTGGTCATGTCTGGTACTGCGGCCAAACAAAAATGAACTAGAAGCTAATTTTCTTAAAATTTGAACGTAATTTAATGAACGTAATTTGTTCAGATGTTTAGCTTTGATTTTCCGTCTAATTTGGGCTATAACAGGATTTGTAAAATACACATTTTGTGTAATGTACAACTTTATCTCAATAAAACTGCATAGTACAGTTAGTAATTGCAATACTACTTTAAAAAGGTGGTTTGTTGATATATGCCTGCTATTCTCTTTCTGAACTGTGTTTGTAAATACACCGATGATGTAATATTTTTCTGCTCGAACAGGGTGTGAAGAGGTATGCTATTACATATTGTGGCACCCAGGAATAGGACAGCCTACTATGGAAGTCAATGGTCACACTGCAAAAAAATGCCTTTCTTTGAGTTTTCGTCTTGTTTCTTGTCCTAAAATTCTTAAATCAAGAAGCATTTTCTAGACAAGCATACAATATTTCTTGTTTTAAGAAATAATATGCCAAAATTAAGTGAGTTTTTACCTTAAAACAAGCAAAATAATCTGCCAATGGACTAAGCAAAATCTTGTCAAAACGAAAAACAAGATTGTTTAGCTTACCCCATTGGCTGATTGCTTGTTAAAGGTAAACTCACTTAATTTTGACACATTATTTCTGAAAACAAGACTATGTTTTGCTTGATTTGTCTTGATTTAAGAACTTTTAGATATTTGTACAAGAAACGAGACAAAAACAATAAGAAACCCATTTTTTGTAGTGCTCACAGTGGCGCAGTGGATAGCACGTTCGCCTCACAGCAAGAAGGTCGCTGGTTCGAGCCTCGGCTGGGTCAGTTGGCATTTCTCTGTGGAGTTTGCATGTTCTCCCCGTGTTGGCGTGGGTTTCCTCCGGGTGCTCCGGTTTCCCCCACAAGTCCAAAGACATGCGGTATAGGAGAATTGGGTAAGCTAAATTGTCCGTAGTGTATGAGTGTGAATGGGTGTGTATGGATGTTTCCCAGAGATGGGTTGCAGCTGGAAGGGCATCCGCTGCGTAAAACATATGCTGGATAAGTTGGCGGTTCATTCCGCTGTGGCGACCCCAGATTAATAAAGGAACTAAGCCGAAATGAAAATGAATGAATGAATTTTTTGTAGTGTACACATTATTAGCTTTCTTCAAAATATCTTCTTTTGCGTTCAACAGAAGAAACTCAAGCTTAGTAACCACTTGAGGATCTGTAAACAGTGATACACTTTTCATTTTTAGGTGAACTATCCCTTTAAAGCCCCCTCCATCTTTGTAAACCACATATACCACATACAGTGTGCTTGTGTAGATTTGTTGGTGTTTTTGGACACAAAAACATATGATTATCAAAACATACGATTACCATAACGCCTGTTTAACTAGTTCATTCCAAGCGACAGATGGGTTTGCTCTGGACTCACAGGCTTTGTTACACCAACAAAAAGAACTGTAACCTTTTTTTTCTCCTCTTGTTTAATGATGATAAGCTTTTTTGTTTAGCTTTCTTCCAAACTGTGCCTGATTAAACGGCTACTTGCGTTTTCCATTGCCATTCAGCCTCATATTGCCAGCATTTGAGAACTGGTTTAGATCATATAGTCCTCCAGCTGAGAAATCAGAGCGCTTGGAAGCACGGCAGAGAGATTTTAATTAAGAGACCTAATTCAGTCTAGTTGAGGTGCCAGGAAAAGGCCATGCCATGTGGGTTGGCAGCGTCCGTACGAGCTCGATTCGCTCAAAATTATTAGCCCTCCTGTGAAATTCTTTTTCAAATATTTCCCAAATAATGTTTAACAGAGCATGGATTTAGTCCACAGTATTTCCTATAATGTTTTTTTCTTCTGGAGAAAGTCTTATTTGTTTTATTTCGGCTAGAATAAAAGCAGTTTTTAATTTTTTTAAAACACTTTGAAATTCAATATTATTAGCCCCCTTAGGCAATATTTTTTTTTCGATTGTCTACAGAACAAACCACTGTTAAACAATGATTGCCTAATTACCCTAACTTGACTAATTAACATAGTTAAGCCTTTAAATTGCAGTGTAATTAGTTATAGTTACTAGTTACTTCTCACAAATAGTAACTGAGTTACATAATTATAAAAGTAACTAATCACCAGGGAAAGTAACTATTGTGTTACTTTAAAAAACGAATCTAATTTGTCAAATGACTATAAAATAAATATAAAACATTGTACACTGATCTACACTTATTTTAATGTTGTTGTGGGACAATGTGAGAGACAACGGCAGCATGTGCTCACCTATATATCTAGATATTATTTAGTTTAATTCTGTCTGAGTAATATTTGTGGTGGAAAAAAATGAAGTTTTATTTACTTTGACGTCGTGGCTTCAGCTCCTCCTTTGGTAGCAGAGCTCAAGTTATAACCTGCGTAGCCACTAATATTGTGGCGGCATGTGACGACGTGAGGCACTTCATTAGATTAGAATTACTTGTCACTGACGCAGAGAGACTCTTTTTTTCCTGGGCAGAAGTTGCACGACACGTAAACATTCTTGCCTTTCACCACAACGAGGGAAAAGTAGTGCTTATATTTCCAGTTTGCAAACGCTACCTTTAAACTTGTTGGATTTGCCATCGTTCTGACTCCTAGTCGTTGGTGTGTGTGACTGACTGTGTGTGTGCTTGTGTGAACACTCGTCCTACTCTGCCTGATTGGCAACCGATGGAAATGCACTCTATCTAAGCCAATCATCAATCACATTCTCAGTTACACCACGTTCACAGACACACCAATCATCATCTCTGGTTGATCGTGTCCCACCCCAGCCCCGAACACACACACACACACACACACACACACACACACCCACCCCCACCCCAGAAAGAGAGGTCATATGGCTAAGAAATGTGTTCAGTGTTCTCAATTATGGTAACGCGCATTTTATTGTCAGAAACGGTAACGACGTTGTAACGGGGTAAACCGTAATTCATTTAATTACTCGTTACTGGAAAACAATATCGCCGTTAGTAACACCGTTTATTTCTAATGCCGTTGTTCCCATCACTGAATACCAGCATCTTGAAAAATATCTAGTAAAATATGATGTACCATAATCATGGCAAAAATGAAAGAAATCAGCTATTAGAAATTAGTTTTTAAAACTATTATGTTTAGAAATATGTTAAATCTTCTCCGGGTGCTCTGGTTTCCCCCACAGTCCAAAAACAAGCACTATAGGTGAATTGAATAAACTAAATTGCCTATAGTGTATTATTGTGGATGTGAGAGTGTATGGGTGTTTCCCAGTAATTGGTTGCGGCTGGAAGGGCATCCGTTGCATAAAACATATGCTGGATAAGTTGGCAGTTCATTCCGCTGTGGCAACCGCTGATAAATAAAAGATCTAAGTGAAATGAATGAATGAATATACAGGGGGCTAATAATTCAGACGGGCTAATCATTTTGACTTCAACTGTTTGTGTAATGTTGGAGACAGGAAAGCACGTGTGAACGGAGAGTTTGTGGGTTGTAGTGTTGCTGGCAGCAAAATTGGACGCTGTGAGACTGATGTGTTGCGCCTCAGAAAGAAGTGCTTCTCTGAATGGCCCAATCAAAAGTCAAACGGCATTAAAAAGCAATGTTACTGCTGCTGCTATAGCAATCATTCACATTCACTAGCGGCCTGACAAGCTGCACATTATGTTGTGACTTTTTTTTTTTTAGTTATTCTGCTATTCATATTTCTTGCATAAAGATGTTCTGAATGGGCCGCTGAGAGCTTTTACAGACGCATAAATGTATATTATTAGACGGCACGTATATTTACTGTGCAATTCAAAGGGCTTTTCTGTTTTGCATCTTGCAATTTAATACAGATTTATTACAAAATATAGTGTCAGAAAATGCGTTTGTGTAGGTTATTTGAAATATTAAAATAAAATGTTAAAATATTGCACTGTTCTGTTGGTTGAAAGTAATACGGACTTTTCTAATGTTTTTATAAAGTCACGCTGAGCTAGGCTGTATTTGAAGGAAAATAGAGTAAACTAATAGTATTATATACAGTTGAAGTTAGAATTATTCGCCCTCCTGAATATTTTTTTCCCCCCAATTTCTGTTTAACGGAAAGAAGATTTGTTTTCCAACACATTTGTAAACAGAATAGTTTTAATAACTCATTTCTAATAACATATTTTTTTATTATCTTTGCCATGATGACAGTACATAATATTTGACTAGATGCTATTACTTAATATTTTTCAAGATACTAGTATTCAGCTTTGGTATTCAGCTTATTTAAAGTGACATTTAAAGGCTTAATTAGGTAATTTTGGGCAAGTCATTGTATACTGATGGTTTGTTCTGTAGACAGTCTAAAATAAATAAATAAATAAATAAATAAATAAATAAACAAACAAACAAACAAACAAACAAACAAATAAATAATAATATTCATTCATTCATTCATTTTTATTTCGGCTTAGTCCCTTTATTAATCTGGGGTCACCACAGCGGAATGAACCGCCAACTTATCCAGCATATGTTTTACACAGCGGATGCCCTTCCAGCTGCAACCCATCACTGGGAAACATCCATACACACCCATTCACACTCATACACTACGGACAATTTAGCTTACCCAATTCACCTATATCGCATCTTTGTCTTTGGACTTGTGGGGGAAACCGGAGCACCCGGAGGAAACCCACCCCAACACGGGGAGAACATGCAAACTCCACACAGAAATGCCAACTGACCCAGCCGAGGCTCGAACCAGCAACCTTCTTGCTGTGGGACGAACGTGCTATCCACTGCGCCACCGTGAGGACCATAATAATAATATTGACCTTAAAATGGTTTTAAACAAAATAAAAACTGCTTTTATTGTTGCCGAAATAAAACAAATCAGACTTTCTCCAGAAGGAAAAATATTAGAGGAAATACTGTGAAAAATCCCTTGCTCTGTTAATCATCATTTGGGAAATATTTGACAAAGAAAAACAAATTCACAGGACGGTTATTAATATATCTATATAGTTAAGCCCAAAATTGACGAATAATTTCGGGATTGACTGTATATACAGTATATATTTGTAATATATTATTTGTGTGTGCACATATAGTAATATAATATAAATAATAGAAGTATTAGAAAAGTTCTTAATTGATTGAAAGCTTAATTGATGCTAGTTAAAATGACTTGTAAAGTTAAATTGGTTCAACTTAATAAACTCAATAAAAAAAAGAACAGATTAAAAAGGATGCAATGGGCATTGAAAAGTATTATTATTATTGTTGTTATTATTATTATTATTATTATTATTATTATTATTATTATTATTATTATTATTATTATTATTATTATTCATTCATTCATTTTTATTTCGCCTTAGTCCCTTTATTAATCTGGGGTCGCCACAGCGGAATAAACCGCCAACTTATCCAGCATATGTTTTACGGAGCGGATGCCCCTCCAGCTGCAACCCATCACTGGGAAACATCCACACACACTCATTTACACACATACACTACAGACAATTTAGCTTACCCAATTCACCTATAGTGCATGTTTTTGGACTTGTGGGGAAAACCGGAGCACCCGGAGGAAACCCACGTCAACACGGGGAGAACTATTATTATTATTATTATTATTATTATTATTATTAAATAATACACAATGATAGAATAGAAAATGCATTAGAAAATGAATATATGTATTTAGTTAGTCAGTTCTAGAAAATAATAATAATTTTTTTTAAATGTTAAAAAAAATCCCAAGTGCTGTTTTTTTTTAGCAGATTTATATTTAAACAATTGTTTTAATAAATAATTTCTACAAATTTATTTAGTCTTTTCAATGATGATGTGCATAATGTTTTAGTAGTTGTTTAGCTTATTTTAAATGTCATTTTGATACTAGTATTTACCTAAAAGTGTCTTTTAAAGGATTAACTAGGTTATTTAGGTTAAATAGGCAAGTCATTGGTTAACATTGGTTTGTTCTGTAGACAATAAAAATAAAAAAATTTTCTTAAGGAAGGCTAAAGATATATATATATATGATTTTTAAAATGTATTTTAGAAAAATGTAAAAACTGCTTCTATTCCAGCCAAATCAAAATAAATAAGACTTTCTCCAGGGAAAAAGATGTTAATTGAATTACTGTGAAAATGTCCTTGCTCTGTTAAACATCTAATAATTTGTCCTTCAGCTGTATATATACACGTTTAAATATATATATTTTGCAATAGTGTCTTTCTTGTAGGCGCTGACTGTAGATATGTCGAATCTGTGACAGAAGCGCTGTTATCTGTGACTCTCTCTCTCTGTAGTGAACAGCTCTTCTCCTATGGCCTCTTTAGACTAGTAATCTTAAAGCTGTGCATCTCTGACTCTCAGCCTCTTGTACAAACCGATAACGCAGCGAGGCAGAGATTACCAGCCCTTTAAGACCAAGACACATCTCTTTCTGGGCCTGTATGGGAGTGCTTTGGTTATCGGGCACTATTCCAAAGGGCTTTCACATCAGAAAAATAAAGCACTCCTGGGTTTCTTTTGCTCTTTCTCTCTCTCTTTCTCTCTCTCTCTCTCTCTTTTGCAGTGTCCTTCCAAAGGTCTGCGTTCATGCCTGTGTGATAATGTTAACAAGTCTCTCAGGCCTTGTTCCAAAATCTAGCGAGCTCCCTAGCTGAACAACATTTTTAGCATTTTAGCAACATTTTACAGGCTTCTGTTTATTAAAATGTTTATTTTTATTAAGCAAAAACATGCTTAACAAATATTATATAAAGAAACATTTTCAAATATTTCTTGCTTTTTCTTATTCTATTACTCTTATCTTATTCTCTTTGTTTTATTTCTTTTGACTTGATTAGATTTTTTTAATATTATTTTGTTATTTCTATTTAATTCTATTTAATTTCTTTTTATTTAATTTAATTTCTTTTTTTGTTTTATTTAAATTTGTATTTTATATTTATCAAATTGTTCATTTATTTATTTATTTATTTATTCATTATTTTATTATTTATACATTTTATTAATTTTTAATTTATTTAATTTAATTTTTAGTTGGTTTGATAATTTTTATTTATTTATTTAATGATTTTATTTTATTTTAAAATTGCTGTTATAAGTGAAAGGCTTGATAGAATGATATTATTTAGGACTGAACCAAATCTCTTATTTTTTCCCCCTTTGGCTGTGTATCTCACATTGTTAGCGGTAACATTCATTCTGTTTTATCTGTGATTGCTTGAGCACAAAGGACAGAGGATTGCGTAATTAATACATTGACCACTTCCCAACATTTCAGGCAGTTTCCAGGAACCAATTTCCAAGGAGAACAATGGCCTGTTGCCGTTTCTCCGCCACACATTTCTGCGTAACACACAGACACGGATTGTTTTCCTTTAGTTCTCCTATAAAGGCCAACGTGTCAGATCGCTGAGCATCATTCAAACTCATTTACCGCACAACATCGATACTCATTACTCATGCTGTAAAGACATGACCGCGTGATGCTGTAATTGGACATCAGATGTGACACGCTGCTGTTTACCACAGTATCAATGGATGAAGCATTTTAACATCCACTAAGATGCCTTTGAGCCTCACAAGAATTAATGCATGTGTGAAGCTTCATATACTGTACCTGTGCGTTGTAGGTTTAGGCTTGCAGTGGATCATATTATGGAAACGGATCATATTGTGTTTTGTACTTTGTTTTGTTTGTGTTTTAAATTTTGTCTTTATTTTTTATTTGTTTTTGTTTTGTTTGTGTTTTTTTATTTTGTGTTTATTTTTTATTTGTTTTGTTTTTGTTTGTTTTGTTTTTTACTTTTTTTGTTTTTATTTAGTTTAGTTTGTTTTTTATTTGTCCTGTTTTAATTTGATTTGTTTGTTTTTGTTTGTTTGTTTAGTTTTTTACTTTATTTTGCTTAGTTTCTTTTTTAATTTGGTTTTGTTTGGATTTTGTTTTTTATTTGTTTTGTTTTATTTTTAAATTGGTTTTGTTGTTTTATTTGTTTTTGTTTTTATTTATTTTTTATTTGTTTTTGCTTTTGTTTTTTGCTTTTATTTTATTTTTTGCTTTGTTTTTTAATTAGTTTTTGTTTTTTGTTTGTTTTTTTTGTTTTTTGTTGTTTTGTTTGTTTTTATTTTGTTTTTGTTGTTTTTTTATTTGTTTTGTTTTTACTTTGTTTTGAGTTTGGGGGTGGAAAAAACTTAACAATTTTGTAAAAATCGTAAACTTTCACAATGATGCAGATCCTGGTTTGCAATCGGTGTGTGTGTGTGTGTGTGTGTGTGTGTGTGTGTGTGTGT
>CAIGQW010054046.1:2059000-2075619 GCA_903798125.1 Danio choprae | reverse complement strand
ATAATAATAATAATAATAATAATAATAATAATAATAATAATAATAATTTTGAGTTTTGTTTTGTTGCAAAATACATAAAATATTTTTACATTTCAAAAATAAAAATATAAATATACATAATGGTTAGAAGATGAAAGTAATAATAATAATAATAATAATAATAATAATAATAATAATAATAATAATAATAACAATAATAATAATAATAATATTTCCCAGAGATGGGTTGCAGCTGGAAGGGCATCCGCTGCGTAAAAAACATATGCTGGATAGGTTGGCGGTTCATTCCGCTGTGGCGACCCCAGATTAATAAAGGGACTAAGCCGAAATGAAAATGAATGAATGAATAATAATAATAATAATAATAATAATAATAATAATAATAATAATAATAATAATATATTTTATGTTGATATATCTACTGTCATTATTATTTGTTCATTGTCCATATATATCTCAAAACAGAAAAATACAACTTTTTTCTAAAGATTACATTATTTCTAAAATAAAGAAATGTAATATGCATAATAGTTAGAAAATTATGTAGATGTGTGTGTGTGTGTGTGTTTGTGTGGTGTGTGGTTGTGTGTATGTGTGTGTGTGTGTGTGTGTGTGTGTGTGTGTGTGTGTGTGTGTGTGTGTGTGTGTGTGTGTGTGTGTGATTTCAATATACATGAGGACTCATACAAGGACTCAATCTGCATCATTACTGATTTTACATGACCTTACAACTCCTCACCGGACAGGAAAAATGTAGCCAGCTATTCAATACACTTTTTTTTTCTTCAGGAGGCCAAAGTGTACTGTTTCTCTGGCTAAAATTATAATTGATCCAGCGGAGTAGAGAAAAGCAGCCTAATGAACGAAAGCCAGTCATGAATAACAAGCAGAAAAAGACAGAAAGCAGAATGAGTTTCCTTTCGTCATCCATTTATGTCAGAACAAAAGCGTGACCTTGAGCGTTTGCTGAAACCATGAGAGCGTACAGTACAGTATAGCATAAGCTGGAGCTGGAGTCAATTTCTGGACATCCGCCGTTGCGTCCTGTTACTCGGGTGTCTGAACACAACTGATAGTCAATAGTCTCCGTTCAGCAGATTCAGACGGACGAACACATTCTCACACTTCCAGGAAGCTGTTAATTATAGCTGACAATACGAGAGGGAAGAGGAGAAGGTCAAGAAGAGTGAATGAATAAATCACAGAGATGAGGGGAAAACATGAAGTTAAGACATGGAATGAATATTGTGTCCTTTAGAGGGACGTTCGCATCAAGAGTGATAACTATAACTGTAAGATATATATAGTAGTCAACATTTGATTGGATAAAAAAATCTAAATGATCCTATATAGAGAGAGATGCGTCTGTAAAATAGCAGAAAATGTACTGGCAGTTGTACTGAATGTTCAACTTTTCAAGGTTTAAAGTTGTTGGAAGAATGATCAAGGTCCCATAATGCAATTCAAAAGCATAAATAAACAGGGAAAATTAATAAATAAAAACTTGAATCACAAAATATGGAAAACTGCTTATTTACTGATGTGTTACAGTGTAGGCAGGTTACGCCGAGTTCACACTGCACGATTTTAGCCCTGATTTTTGCTCACTGACAGGTTTTGTGAAATTGCTGACAAAAGCCTGGAGGCAAATCAATGCTCATTTGTATACAATTTGCACAGGCTCACCAAAATTGGACAATAGAAGATGAATTAGAGGAAAACCATGGCCTGGTCTTATGAGTTTTTGTTTCTGCTGCGACATTCGGATGGTAGGGTCAGAATTTGGCGTCAACAACATGAAAGCATGGATCTATCCTGCCTTGTATCAACGGTTCAGGCTACTGGTGGTGGTGTAATGATGTGGGGGATATTTTCTTGACACACTTTGGGCCCATTAGTACCAATTGAGCATCGTGTCAATGCCACAGTCTACCTGAGTATTGTTGCTGACCATGTCCATCCCTTTATGACCACTGTGTATGATCTATGATCTTCTGATGGCTACTTCCACCAGGATAACGCACCATGTCATAAAGTGTGAATTATCTCAGACTAGTTTCTGAACATGACAATGAGTTCATTGTATTCAAATGGCCTCCACAGTCACCAGATCTCAATCCAATAGAGCACTTTTGGGATGTGATGGAACGGGAGATTCGCATTATGGATGTGCTGCAAATCTGGTGTAACTGCGTGATGCTATCATGTCAATATGCACCTATTTCCAGTACCTTGTTGAATCTATGCCACGAAGGATAAAGGCAGTTCTGAAGGCAAAAACGGGGTCCAGCCTGGTACTAGTAAAGTGTACCTAATAAAGTGGCCGGTAAGTGTGTGTGTGTGTGTTTATATATACGTCTTAAAATATGTATAATTTAGACCCATACAAACTATTTTTGTGGTCCAGGTTTTATTTAAAATAAACACATTGTTATATTTAGCTATTGTGGATGCAGTTATATTTATAGGTAAATTTATAACTATTATACATTTTTCTTTCATGATTTTTCTTGGTGTAAAGTGTTTCACATTCACCTGTACCTGAGACCGTATGGGCACATGTCTTTTTTTTTCCTGTGTTATTCACCCCTGACTGTAATGCATCATCACTGAGCATCTGACATGTCATATGAACACTGTTCCCACTGACTTATATACCATAGCAAAAGTGAATGGTTTGGTCCTTGACTGATGCTGTGTGACGTGTGGATTGTTCATCTCTGACCTCTGACCTGATCTGGACTGGCCTGTGCTTAATCATTGTCAGCTTGGGTGGGCGGATGATAAATGCTTTTCTTGATTCAGTTTCTCATCAACGCCAGCCAGAGTGGGGGATAAACAATAAATAAATACAATAATGAAAAATAAACACAGTTGTAAAAATCAGGGAGTACAAAAATGAATGAAATGCTAAATAGTGTAAGGAAATATTTAAATTAATTCTAGATTTATGTCTGAAAATGTTGTCATTTTGAAAACATCTGGATATAGTATTACAGTAGGAATGCTGACTCATTTACAGGAATGTCATTTAATTGAATTGATTTCAAGTTTATTTGTATAGCGCTTTTCACAATAAGTATTGTTCCAAAGCAGCTTTACAAAAGCACATTATTACATTAGTCAAAATTAAAAGTTAAGGTATAGGGCTTATAGTATATATTTACTAAATGAGTACCGCACTTAAAATCCCAGCAAGCATCTTTTGTTTTTAAAAGATGTCTGATAGATGTCTAATAGATGTCTAACAGACATCTAAACGTATTCGTCTTGGCTAAAACCAGGCTAAATTTGGGCTGTCGGTGAAAAT
This sequence comes from Danio choprae, assembly GCA_903798125.1. Classification (NCBI taxonomy): domain Eukaryota; kingdom Metazoa; phylum Chordata; class Actinopteri; order Cypriniformes; family Danionidae; genus Danio; species Danio choprae. The sequence continues at coordinate 2,072,309 of CAIGQW010054046.1, read as the reverse complement.
CTAATAGACATCTAAGAATAGGCCAAATCTAGACTGGTCATCAAATAAACAGAAATGAATGACTACACAAAGTCTGTCTATTTGATGACTAGTCTAGTTTGGGGCTATTCTTAGATGTCTATTAGATTTTCACCGACAGCCCAAATTTAGCTTTGTTTTAGCCAAGCTGTCTACGTTTAGATGTCTATTAGACATCTACTTTGATGTCTAATAGACAAAATTGTTTGCTGGGTTAATACATACATGTATTTCTTCCCACATTAGGAATGCGTTGGGCCAGTTAGGAAAAGGTTTAAGTTATTTACATGTTTATTTAAAAAGTATTTACATATACACAATTGCTGACAAACACAGATGTTGAGGTTTCATGTTTTATGGGGACTGATACAGGCTGTGTCGTTCTACTGGCTAATTTAGGAATCGTTTACTCATTGGAATAATAAAAAAAAGTCTTCACAAGGTCAAAATGTATTGGTGTTACTTTACTTTAGTAAACAATTGGTCCCCGCAAAGTAATGAACATCATCACATGCACACACACACACACACACACACACACACACACACACACACACACACACACACAAAACACACATACAAAACACACACACAAAACACACACAAAACACACACACAAAACACAAACACATCCCCTGCCTAAAAGTACTGAAGTTGATTACCCCAACTGGAAATATTAACTTGTTCGAATATATATATATTTTTTTTCAAATTTTGCTTATACATTTTTTTTTGGTCAAATAAGTTTTATTTATTTATTTATTTATTTATTTATTTATTTATTTATTTATTTATTTATTTATTTATTTATATTACACATTTCTTCCATTATATTCACAGATCTTCTGGCTTGCAACTGATTGCACACCAACACCTCTTATACAGTATAACAAATGAAAAGAATACTGTTCATTACATAAACAGCCTGAGCTCTTGACAGCAGCGGCGGCATCCATTACATGCTTGAATCAATGAGTGACACGCAACCTCATTTTAAGGCAATCGTGCCATTTTACTCAAAGCAATTTCCTAAATGACACCCACTGGATCAACTATCTGATACGTCTGAAATAAGCCACACTGTAATGACGCACAGCTCATCGTAATTTAATGCGGTTCATTAGAGATTGTTCCCTTAAGGTTGAGTTGCAGGGGATGAAGATGTTTGCTAAAACGTAACATTTGCTTGAACCCACATAGGCATCCATTGATAAATGAGAGTTTCATAGAATTCAGGCCAACTGGGCTTTCGCAAATCCAATTAGTGCATTCACACTTGACTTTAAAATGACCCCGGCTCTGTTTATTCCCTCAAAATGCATCTTATGCATTACGTCAAATGCTCTGTCAGATCTTTTTTTGAGCATCTAAGTGCTGGCAGTAGAAAATAAGAGTAAAAAACTGACTGTAAAAGAGCATAAACTAAAATGAAATAATGCATTTTAATGCCACAGCCATATTACCCTGCAGCCCAAGACCATTTGCTCACTGCAGCTAAGCAGGGCTGAGCCTGATCAGTACCTGGATGGGAGACTACATGGGAAAACTAGGTTGCTGTTGGAAGTGGTGTTAGTGAGGCCAGCAGGAGGCGCTAAAACTACGGTCTGTGTGGGTCCTAATGCCCCAGTAAAGTGAAGGGGACACTATACTGTCAGTGAGCACCGTCTTTCGGATGAAACTTTAAACCGAGGTCGTGACTCTCTGTGGTCATTAAAAATCCCATGGTACATCTCATAAAGAGTAGGGGTGTAACCTCTGTGTCCTGGCCAATTTTCCTTCATCGGCCCCTGACACATCATGTCCTCCCAGTCATACCGATCCACTGAATTGGCTCTATCACTATCTCTCCACTCCATCAATAGCTGGTGTGTGGTGAGCGCACTGGCGCCGTTGTCCTGTGGCTGCTGTTGCATGATCCATTTCATTTTGGGAATCATCCACTTCCCAAAAGACATTATAATTTGAACGCCATCTACGCTTATGTTAGTCTGTTTTTCCTTATCCTGAGTTCTCTATAATCCTGGACCAGGCCATATCCTGAGCAGATGCTGTGGTGGACATGGAGGAGTGGAGAGCATGAGACCTGAAAGATTTCTGAAAGACTCCAGTGACAGACGAGTTTCCGCATTGATCTTGTGGGCCAGCCTAAACACCCGCTGGTGACCTACACACACCTGCAGCTTCTCCACGATGGACGTCCAGCTTTCTTCAGCCTCCTGCGTCTAGACTGCAGCTCTGCACAAGAAGCTTGACCAGAGGAGAAATGGTCGTGCCCAACTGAGCCTGGTTTCTCTCTAGGTTTTTTCCCTTCACTTTCATCAATTGGTGAAGTTTTGTTTCGCGTTACTGGCTTGCTTGGTTTTGGGACTTGTGGAGCTGCGCATCGATGGATTTGCTCTTCAGTGTTTGGACTTTCAGAAGTGAAAATTAAACCACACTGAAATAGACTAAACTGAAACTCAACTCTGAAAACTGGACCGACAGTTTCAATTTACTAGAACTGTTAAGCGGCTTTGACACAATTTACATTGTAAAAGCGCTATAGAAATAAAGATGAATTGAATTGAATTCTAATTTGCTTTTGAAAAGACTATCAGTTGGGTTTCGGAAAGCGAGTGTGTGGGCCAGTCGATATCATGCTGGTATTCAATTTAATATATTATGCTTGACACGCACCAGAAGGACATTAATATGCACAGAAATGTACACCGCAGCCTCTGGTAGATGTACGAGAAATGGCACCTATGAGAAAACGTGCCCCAGTAACGTATTTGAGATAGTAAAAAATGTACACGGCGCCCTCTAGTGAATTTATGAAAACAAAAACTACAAGATGATGTAGTCCAGGGTGCATATTTCTCAGTTCTAAAAAATGTAGTCCTGGGCACATGTTTCCAATGAGCTTGGTTTAGAAAACAATGCGTTCGAGCTTGTACAGCAGCAAAAATAAAAATGCAACAGTGACCTAAACGTTTTGCACAATACTGTATAGGAACACTTTAAAATAAAATATCTACTTTCTTAGGTAAAATAAATAAAGATAATCTTGACATAATGTTGACATGTCAGCAACACAAACAAAAGAACACAAATGGAACTACAGTGTTTGAGGGTCAACATAGAAATTCACAGACAGCAAATTATTTATTTTATGCAAATTTGAATTATGCCTCTTCTCAGGCAGTCCAGAATCATAAGTGTTTTGAACGTGTTTGCCATATCTAGTGTTTTGAACGTGTTTGCCATATCTATATGCGGTGACAGTGTTTGCCTGATTGCTCAGTTTCTTTGGCTCTTTCCCATCATTCTTTTATTTTCCAATCAAGCGCTTGAAGAGAAATCCATCTGAAATTCCTATCTAGAAATGACAGTATAAGCATCTTATCGATGGGTTTCTAAATGACCGCTCTCTCACATATCCCTTGAGTGATGATATTAAAGGACTGGTGAGGAGAGGGAAGTAAGTGAGTGAAATAAAATAAATGCAATACTCTGAAAGTATACTCTGAATCACCTACTGAATACCCACTCCGAATGGAACATTTGATTCAGTGAATAATTTACTGGACACTCACTCTGAATGGATCATTTTAATCAGTGAATCATTTACTAGATACTCACTCTGAACGGATCATTTGAATCAAATCAGTGAATCATTTACTGCATACTCTGAATGGATCATTTGAATCAGGGAATCATTTACTCTACACTAACTCTTAACAGATCATTTGATTCAGTGAATCATTTGCTGGACACACTCTGAACGGATCGTTTAAGTCAGTGAATCATTTGCTGGACACTAACTCTAAACAGATCACTGAATCACTGAATCATTTACTTGACACTTACTCTAAACAGATCATTTGAATCAGGGAGTCATTCACAGTACACTCACTCTAAATGGATCATTTGAATCAGTGAATCATTTACTAGACACTAAATCTGAATGGATCATTTTGAATCAGTGTATAATTTACTGGACATTCATGGATCATTTGAATCAGTGAATCACTTACTGGATACCCCCTCCGAATGGAACATTTGATTCAGTGAATAATTAAATGGACACTCATTCTGAATGGATTATTTGAATCAGTAAATCATTTACTAGATACTAAATCTGAATGGATCATTTTAAATCAGTGTATAATTTATTGGACATTCATGGATCATTTGAATCAATGAATCACTTACTGGATACCCACTCTGAACGGATCATTTGATTCAGTGAATTATTTTATGCAAATTTGAATTATGCCTCTTCTCAGGCAGTCCAGAAACATAAGTGGTTTGAACGTGTTTGCCATATCTAGTGTTTTGAACGTGTTTGCCATATCTATATGCTGTGACAGTGTTTGCCTGATTGCTCAGTTTCTCCGGCTCTTTCCCATCATTCCTTTATTTTCCAATCAAGCGCTTGAAGAGAAATCCATCTGAAATTCCTATCTAGAAATGACAGTATAAGCATCTTATCGATGGGTTTCTAAATGACCGCTCTCTCACATATCCCTTGATTGATGATATTAAAGGACTGGTGAGGAAAGTAAGTGAGCGAAATAGATTGAGAGAGAGGAGAGAAATCGTTCGACTGGTCCTGTCAGCTAAGCAAGTCTCCCGTTGGTGCGGCCGAGCGCAGTTTAAGGCTGAAATATCCTTGAATTGCTCTCAGACTGCCAAGTATTAGCTTTCACATTCCTGACGTTTCTTTGCGATGCATGTCATGAATCTGTTTAACTGTCTTTACTACTTCTGGGTTAAAGAAAAGTCATTTAATTTAGATTGTTTTTGTATCAAATAAAATTTTTGCACTAATGTCAAAATCTGATTGAAATGATAGTCTATTGTCATTCAGAATAATAGATATGGTTATGTAAGAATTAAATATATGTAAATAACTACTTTATATAGTTTTCAGTAGTAGCTAAAGGCGGATTCACCCTGCTTTGACTGAACTTGTGGAATATCTAATTTACTTGATCCTAATGATCTGAGTGATCTGTTGGGTTTGTGTTCAGTGAGCATATCTGTAATGTATTGAGGTCCTAGGCCATTTAGTGATTTATAGACAAGTAATACTACTTTAAAAATCTATTCTGAATGTAACTGGGAGCCAGTGTAAAGACCTGAGGACAGGTATGATGTGCTCTGATTTTCTGGTTCTGGTTTAGAATCCTGGGAGCAGCGTTCTGGATGAGCTGCAACTGTCTGACTGTCTTTTTGGGAAGACTGGTGAGGAGTCAATTACAGTAATCCACCCTGCTGGTGATAAAAGCATGAGCAAGTTTCTCTAAGTCCTCAATTGAAACAAAGCATCTAATTCTTGCAATATTGCAAACTTTTGGTTGAAAGTTTGGTCCATTGTCATTCAGTGTAACAGATATATTTATGTAAAAGGTCACACTTTATTTTGATGGTCCATTTGAGTATTAGTAGACTGTCTGCTTAATATCTGTTGATGCTGCTCCTTCAACAGACATTTAACTGACTATAAGAAACTTTGCAAGTACATGTCAATTTACACTAATCCCAACCCCAACCTTACAGTCTATTTATAATCTAATGAGAATTAGTTGGCACATAGATGCATTCATTCATTTTCTTTTCGGCTTAGTCCCTTTATTAATCTGGGGTCGCCACAGCAGAATGAACCGCCAACTTATCCAGCATATGTTTTACGCAGCGGATGCCCTTCCAGCTGCAACCCATCACTGGGAAACAATTTAGCTTACCCAATTCACCTATAGCGCATGTCTTTGGACTTGTGTGGGGAAACCGGAGCACCCTGAGGAAACCCACGCCAACACGGGGAGAACATGCAAACTCCACACAGAAACGCCCCAGCCGAGGCTCGAACCAGCGACCTTCTTGCTGTGAGGTGATTGTGCTACCCACCGTGTTTCTGCACATAGATGTAATGTAACTTTAATTCAACAAACGGACCATCAAAATAAAGTGTGACCTTGTAAAAATGAAATTTATTGTAATTAACTAGTTCATAAAGTCTTTTACTTTGGGTTTCGCACCAATTTTTGGGTTGAAGTAATGGTCCGTTGTCATTCAGTGTAACAGATAGAGTTATTCATTCATTCATTTTCATTTCGGCTTAGTCCCTTTATTAATCTGGGGTCACCACAGCGGAATGAACCGCCAACTTATCCAGCATATGTTTTACGCAGCAGATGCCCTTCCAGCTACAACCCATCTCTGGGAAACATCCATACACACTCATTCACATACATACATACACTACAGACAATTTAGCCTACCCAATTCACCTATACCGCATGTCTTTGGACTTGTGGGGGAAACCGGAGCACCCGGAGGAAACCCACGCCAACACGGGGAGAACATGCAAACTCCACACAGAAACATTAACTGACCCAGCTGAGGCTCGGACCAGCGACCTTCTTGCTGTGAGGCGACTGTGCTACCCACTGCGCCACCGTGCTGCCAAAATTAAATATATGTAAATAGCTATTTTATATAGACTTTACCATCATGAGAACATATCTCCCAGTATTCAGCTTATAGTGGAATTTAAAGGCTTAACTATAGTTAGGTTTAGAAGGCAAGTTAGGTTAATTTGACCACAGTGGTTTGATTGGTAGCCAAAAATAATAATCTTATGGGGGCTAATAATGCTGTAATATATTTTTTTCATTATTTTTATTTATTTATTAATTAATTGTTTTATTATTTTACTTTTTGTATTATTTTCATTTTTTTTTTTATTCAATCTGTTTGTTATTTAATTTTATTTTAATTTATTGAAGAGAGCACTAATAATAAGCTTAAAATCTTTTTTTTATCATGGTGTGTTTTTATATTTATATTTATATACAGCGGATGCCCTTCCAGCTGCAACTCATCTCTGGGAAACATCCATACACACCCATTCACACTTATACACTACGGACAATTTAGCTTACCCAATTCACCTGTACCACATGTCTTTGGACTTGTGGGGGAAACCGGAGCACCCGGAGGAAACCCACGCCAACACAGGGAGAACATGCAAACTCCACACAGAAATGCCAGCTCACCCAGCCGAGGCTCGAACCAGCGACCTTCTTGCTGTGAGGTGAATGTGCTACCCACTGCGCCACTGTGAGGCCCTATATATATATATATATATATATATATATATTGAAATTACCATTTGCAAAAAAAACATAGCTCACTTTTAAATTAGTTTCCATAAATCATATTTTTGTTGTGCATTAAAGAGTTCATTTGCAAATAAAAAAATAATAATTTAAAAACTTTTTTCTACATTACACTAATGACTTTTTTAAAATGACTAATATTAAAGAAACTTAATAAGAGCAGACGAAGTGCTTAATTGTCATGAAAAAGAAGTCAAAATCCATATAATCTTAATGGTCCCTAAAATAGGCTTCATTTCTTTTATGAAAACCGTAATTTGTTATTCTTTTCTTTCCAGTTACATAGCAAATTACAGTATGACCTGAACATTTCTCTGGAGTTTTGGTGGGATTCTCCTGCTTTTACAGTGCCAGTGGATTGTGAAATTAGCAAATGCAGAGCACCGTGGAAAAACTACGCTCTTAATGGAGCATGAACGCAACATTTGATTTCATTGAGGTGTGATGTTTCACTTGATTGTTTGTGGCTTTCCAGATCTGCGTTGTGTGTGTGTGTATGTGAGTTCAGCTTCATGGACTGATGTGTTATGATGAACTGCTGTAACCCCGCCGCCCACTGAAACACTTCTAGCAGAGATATGAGCCGTAAACTCCAGCACAGACCACCACAACCACTTCATTTCTGACTTATGAGCTCCTGAAAGAATGACTGCTGGCACATTATGGTTGGTTAACTAGCTTTATTTGGATTGCGCGCAGGGTGTATTGGATACAAATTTGTTTTGGGTTAGTGTCATTCGTTTAACCCACTGTTGGTTGATGTTGTAGCTTATGAAAAAGGTTTGGTACACTGAAAAAAAAAAGATTTATTGGATTAACTTTTTTTTTCTCACTATGATATCATATTTTAAACGTTAGTTGGTGTGTAATGTAGCTGTGTGAACATAAACAACATCTCTGAATGTAATACGCTCAAAGTTCAATTCAAAGGGAGACATTGGCTTATACAGAGTTAGCTTAGCAAAGCCTACAGCGAACAAAGTTTGGGGACTACAAAAAATACATCCAGGTTAATGATGTCATAAACCCTACAGGTTACGCGCATACACCCTAGTAAAGGGGTGTGGCCAGAGGCACTGTAATGTTATAGCAGAGAAAGCTAAAATGCCGTCCAAAAGCTGTTATTTCCACAGAGCTTCTTCTGTTTCTGTATTTGGGCTTCCAAAGGACACGACACAAAGAGAGAAGTGCTTACAGTTTAGTTTTAATTACGTTCCAGAGAATTATAAAAAAGATATAGCTCTAGCATTTGACAAAGGACAGCTTCCAGAATCTCTCCCAGTTCAGTGCTGGATTCGGCTAAAACTCCTCAAAGAAGGAGCAGCTCCAACCATAATAGAAGAAGCTGTGGAGTGTGAGCCACAACCTGTAAGTATTTTTATTTGTTAAAATAAAAATGTTCTAGCGTTAACGGTATGTTGTAGCGAGGACCTAAACAAGGATGTAAACAATGAGAAATGCTATTTGGCACTGTTAACAATTTAGCCCCAAATTTATATTTATCCGTCAAACCGCTGTAAACACACACCATCTTCACCAGCGCTGCAGTGTCTCTCTATGCGGCCACTTTCCCTGCGTTCTACATCTCTAATAACAAACTCGCAAAAGGTATGTGAATGTTTTGTATTACTTACAATGCTTATGACCTGAATATATGTAAAAGACACTTGTCAGATTTTATTTTAGAGAGCAGGCGTGAGGTTTAGCTGTGTCCTCCATCTGTCTGATTCAGGCTCAAACTGATACGAATACTGACAGTATTTACACAACAGAGACAAAGCGCGTACTAGTAGAAGTGTGATGCCTCCTGGTGACGTGGAGCCGATCCACGAATCTCAGCTGTCAATTGGTCATGTTAGCTGACCAATCAGACCCTCTTGAGGGACTTTTTTTAGATTAACTAGGAAATATGACAGTCATTTTCAGGTTAGCTGAGGAGCAGTAAATAATTAAAGTAAGATATATGGAAAAATAACGTGATTTTTTTTTTTACAAATGAAGCATGAGCACACATTGGTTTGCATCTCATAAACACAACCAAGCCTTAAATACACTCTGGACCACCCCTTTAAGGTGGTAAGTGGTTGCAAACAATTTATATAGGCTGAATTTAAACAAATGAGTTAAGTTGAACCTTACTACATTTGTTTGTTTAAATTCAACCCATATAAAGTGTTAATGCAGTGAATAATTTTTTTCAGTGTAACAGTTTTTTTGGTTACACTTTAGATCACACTTTACTTTATTGTACAATTTACACTATTAATTAAGAGTTTTATCTCAATAAACTACTAATTAGCTGCTTATTAGTAGTTAGTAAGGTAGTAGGCAGCACTATTTTATTTAGATTTTATTTCAGGATAGATTTGGTATAAACTGATCAACATTTCATTTCATTTTAAAAATATAAACATTACAAACATAGTTCAAAGCATTGTGAAATTCAATTTTAATCTGGGGGCCTCACGGTGGCGCAGTGGGTAGCACGATCGCCTCACAGCAAGAAGGTCGCCGGTTCAAGCCTCGGTTCAAGTGTACATGTTCTCCCCGTGTTGACGTGGGTTTCCTCCGGGTGCTCCGGTTTCCCCCACAAGTACAAAGACATGCGCTATAGGTGAATTGGGTAAGCTAAATTGTCCGTAGTGTATGTGTGTGAATGAATGAATGAATGAGTGTGTGTATGAAAGAGTATGAATGTTTCCCAGTGATGGGTTGCAGCTGGAAGGGCATCTGCTGTGTAAAACATATGCTGGATAAGTTGGTGGTTCATTCCCCTGTGGCGACCCCAGATTAATAAAGGGACTAAGCCGAAAATAAAGTGAATGAATGAATGAATGAATTTGAATCTGTTTGTAATTTTCATTATCTGAATGATTTTATTTGGCTTTTTTAAATAGATTATTTAAACAATGAGGTGTAGAAGTTTCAAAGTTCCACACAAGCAACTTCTAATTTAAGGAAAAGTCATTTATTGTTACAATAAAGTTATTATTATTTATTGTTTTATTATATTTAGCAACAAAACACACACACACTTTGATCACATTTTCTGTCGTAGCAGATGTTTATAGAAGTTTGCAATAAGGATTTCAGTCTTTTTAAATTGTATTTCTTTCTCTTTAAAGACATCTCTGTGGCTCCACACATCGTTTGACTGATCTCGATCTGAATCTGGTTTTGTTCCTGCATAAATTAAGCTCTACCAGATGGCAAAATTTCCTTCAGAGGAGAGAAAAACAGAACATAAGAGAGATAAAACAACAACAGAGGCAACCAGACAATGAGAAATGCTAAGCCCCTCATGACGGCCTGTAGATATTGACTTGTCTCCACTAGGTAAGCATTGTTTAAGGCTAACTTAACACTTTGAATCCAGCCAATGAGTCCCTGCGGATCGACCCTCCATTGTTTGCTGAGCTTGAACTTTAAATGAAGTAACCTTTATCAGCCTGACAATGTGCACACGTGTGTTTGTGGCTGCATCACCTAAAAAAAGAGCTTTAAATCATTTAATGAATTTCAGCCTCAAACAGCCTTGACTGCATTTATTTATTCTCACATATGCACCTATAGTGGCGGATGAAGTACACAAGCTAGGCGCTTGAGTAAATGCACAGATAGATATCCTTATAAAATCGCAATCCAGTAGCGCAAGTATGAAGTCCCTCTTTTCAACATTGAGTCATTGAGTATTGATTTTTAATTAGCTTAATTAATAAAAGTGAAAGTTGTTACTGATAATGTTTATTTAACAAGAAAGTTGAATTTCCAAAATTCATGCTCTAATAACCACACGAATAATGCATTATTCAAGTGAAAACATATGAAACCACATTCACACACACTCTACAGACCCTACACACACTTTATAGTTTTGTCAAATCAGCGAATCATTTACCCGGAACTCTGAATGAATCATTTGAATCAGTTCATCATTTACTGGCACTCACTCTGGACGGATTATTTGAATCAGTGAATAATTTACTGAACAGTCTGTATGGATAATTTGAATCAGTGAATCATTTGCTGGACACTCACTCTGAGTGGATCATTTGAATCAGTAAATAATTGACTTGATACTCACTCTGAACGGATCATTTGAAACGGGTGAATCACTTACTTGACACTCACTCTGAAAGGATCATTTGAATCAGTGAATCATTTCCTGAATACTCACTCTAAACGTATCACTTCAATTTGAATCAGTGAACCTTTTACTGTACAATCACTCTGAATGGATCATTTGAATCAATGAATCATTAGCTGGACACTCTAAACAGATAATTTGAATCCTTGAATGATTTACTGGACCCTCACTCTGAGCGGATCATTTGAATCAGTGAATCATTTACTGCATGCTCACTTTAAACGGATAATTTGTAACGGGTAAATCATTTACTAGACACTCACTCTGAACGCATCATTTCAATCAGTGAATCATTTCCTGAATACTCACTCTAAACGTATCACTTCAATCAGTGTATCAATTACTGGATACTCTGAACGGAGCATTTAAATCAGTGAATCATTTACTACATACTCACTCTGAATGGATCACTTAAATCAGTGAATCATTTACTGGACACTCACTCTCAACTGATCATTTGAATCAGTGAATCATTCACTGCATACTCACACTGAACGGTTCATTTGGAACCGGTGAATCATTTACCAGACATTCACTCTGAATGGATCATTTGAACAAGTGAATCATTTACTGTATACTAACTCTGAACAAATCGTTTGAATCAGTGAATCGTTTACTGAATAATTAAAATAATAAACAGATCGTCTTGCTGAGCTTTATTTAGGAAATCGAGTGGAGTAAAAGTACAGTGTTTTGTTTTAGAATGTAGTGAAGTAAAAATTAACATTTTCTAACATAGAAATACTCCACTTAAGGGCTTAAAATATGTACTTAAGTACTATAGTGAAGTAAAAATATGTAGTTACTCTTCCCCACTGCATATACCAGCAATTTTCTGCAGTCAGTGATGACTAGTAGAGATCAAAAACACACAGACCTTTTAATAGAAAGGAATTACACAAAGAACACAAAGTGACATGTGATGTACACCCGAACCAGACAACTATAAAAACTTCCCTCAGTTTGTTCTGTATGTTTGAAGGCCTGGTCTTTTGAGAGTGAAACAGCACAGCTCTATAGGATATATCCAGTAGAGATGAAGGATCCACAGCTCCCTGTGTCTGTAATGAAGACCCCATGACGCAGAGGTATCGTGGCTTTCTTCACTGTAATAACACATATATGCCCTCCGCAAACCAACAGAATTGTCACATCAGATGATCGTCCTATTGAAGCAGTGCTGAAAGGCTGAGTTTTGGTGACACGGGATGGTTTTGACATTGTAGATGTTACTCTGAAGGAATGAACATTGCTTTTTTTATCTCTTTTTGCTTCTCTTTATTGTTGCAAGGTCAAGCATAACAATTGACTAGTTGGGTTGATATTATACTGTTGACGTTTTCTTTTTTTCTAAAATATGTAATTTTTTTTATAATGATCTAGGTTGATTTATTTTTTGTTTATTTTTTTTTTACATGAATATATCTCTTCACATACAGCATAAATTGGTCAAGTTTTTTTCAACATTGCACAATTAGGCTTTTAGTCTTGTATTTTATTGCATGTTTTTTTATTTTAATTATTTTATTAAATGTATTTTATTTTTATTATTATTTGTCATTTAATACAATTTTATTTTTTATATGTTTTAATTTAATTAAATACTTATATTATTTATGTTTTTTATTTTATATTATTTTTATATAATTTTTTTATTTTATTTTATATTTCATATATTATATTTTTTATTTTACATTTTATTTTATTTTATTTTTTATATATTTTATTTTCTCTAAATCCCCCATACTTTTATTATGTGTTTATTTAATTTTAGCTTTTAAAATGTAATGGAACTAATATTTTCTAAAGTGTAGGCTTTTATATTTTGAACAGTTAATGCAACTGATATTTTCTTAGCAATAAACACTCACTCACTCACTCACTCACTCACTCACTCACTCACATCATACAGTATATCTAATTGTCATTTTTTTCTCTGCTAAATCCGACTATCTCTCTCTCTCTCTCTCTCTCTCTC
>CAIGQW010054046.1:1957783-1979113 GCA_903798125.1 Danio choprae | reverse complement strand
GTTACACCTTTTTATTTCCCCTAGAAGAGTGAATCTCACCAAACTTGTCAAAAACATAACCCAGTCAAACCTCCTCAAAAATGAGGTTTCTATGGTAGTTATTTGAGTTTGAGTTGATTTTAACGCACATTTATTAGGGGTGCAATGGTACACAGAGGTCACGGTTCGGTATGTACCTCGGTTTTGGTGTCGAAAAACAATAATTGCGCATAAGATTCAGTAAGCTTCAAAATAGAAATCCCTTTTAGGGAAAATGCTAGCTCTACTATGTCTATCCATAATAGCAGGTGCAGTGGACAACAACTCTTCAGTCTGTGTGCGTGTGTGCTTTAACTTTTTTTTTCCTCCTTGAAGAATGAATCTCACCAAACCTGTCAAAAACATAACCCGGTCAACACCCCCCAAAAATGAGGCTTGAAAGATTATGTGCATTTTAGTTCAGTTGCATTTACATTGAATGATCAATTGTGTGTATGCTGGAGGCGACCTGTGCCTCAACCCTTACAAACTGATAGATGTGAACTAAATGACCCTTTAACGATAGGTGTGACTCTTTCAGGATCTCAATGGGTATAAACAAAACAACAGCTGAAACATCTGATAAGAGGGTCCTGCTGAGCTTAGTAAACACAGAAGGGTTTGGTTGTAGCTAGAATAAATTTCTGTCTCACAGAACAGTGCTTTGGGTTAAGTTACTTGAAGACCGACGGGTTAGCATTGATGCTGAGGAACTGTACTATTCATTGTCTTCAATAAAGTCTTCTCACCGTGAGAACTTTAGTCAGCTTACTTATTTTATGTATTAGAGTCACCCATTTATGATTTTTATGGTAGTTATTTGAGTTTGAGTTGATTTTTAAAGCACATTTATTGGGGAAGTATTTTTTTATTTTTTTAGTTTCAACTTTTTACCACACACCACTCATTACTGTCAGTTATTTACAGTGGTGTTCCGAATCAGGCCCAGGCACGGTTCAGTTTGCCGGACCTGGCCTGGATGGAAGAGGTGTGCCAAAGTGCGGTTCGGTTGGGCTTTGGCGGGGTACGCTTGTAGTGTGAGTGCAAAGCAGGTCTGAGCCCGAAACTGAAGATGCGACGTCACTTTTAAGGGACTGTTTCATATGGATTTATTAATCATTCTTACTTTTCAATGAACATGAACTGTCATAGTTTATTAAAGACACAAACTCCTTGCTGCACGTCAGCTGCACCTTCAGCAAACCTGCTAATACATGCTGAACGAGGGCTTTTATGATAATTTATGAGCGTCAAAAGTTGTGGATCTGTTCTGCAAAATATTTGACTGCGTGTCACTGCATCCCAAACGACTAAAATGATATAACTAAAGAAATCTCCACTGTGCTGAGTGAGAGCTCTTCTCTTTCTGTTAAACTGAACAGTCGCATCATCGATGACGTAAGCCTCCTCAGGTTTGGATGATGAAGATGCAGTGTGAGTGCAGGACGTCGGGGGAGAGGTGAGGTGGGACAACCGCGCTTCTGCACAGTTCAAGGCAGAGAAGAAGTCTTAGGCGGGACTAGCATTGCATCTTGGGTAATGTAGTTTTTATTATTAAGTGCGAGTGTTTTGTTTTTTTTTTTTTAAGTTGAATTGCCTTTAAAGGTTATCAGGTATTGCTAAAAAATTTGGTATTGCTAAAAAAGTTGAATTGTCTTTAAAGGTTATCAGGTATTGCTAAAAAATCTGTTGTTTTTCTGTTGAACGCAAGCTTTGAGAAATGGGCAAAAACATTTAGAAGTTAATGGCTACCATTTTCCAACATTCTTCATAATGTCTCCTTTTGTGTTCAACAGAATTTAGAAACTCAAAGTTTGGAACGTGGAGAAAAACAAAACTCTTACAAAACAAAACAACTACAGCTTAGTCCTTTAGGGCTGACACAATGGCTCAGTCACCCTCACAGCAAGATTGTTGCTGGTTCGAGCCTCGGCTGGATCAGTTGGCATTTCTGTGTGGAGTTTGCATGTTCTCCCCATGTTGCCGTGGGTTTCCTCCAGGTGCTCCGGTTTCCCCCACAGTCCAAAAACATGCACTATAGGTGAATTGGATGAACTAAATTGGCCGTATGTGTACGGGTGTTTCCCAGTACTGGGTTGTGGATGGAAGGGCATCTGCTGTGCAAAACATATAATGGAATAGTTGGCGGTCCATTCTGCTGTGATGACCCCTGATAAATAAGGGACTAAGCAAAAGGAAAATGAATGAGTTACAGTAATGAGATCTAAAACACTAGTACAAAAATCTTCTGTGAATGTCTTTGCTGTGAATGATGACCTACACATGTTTTTGTGGGCCACATTTTCCTCCAGCATGTTATAAAAGCTTTCTGGTTTATCGTCATTCTTCCTCCATTCATCTATCTCTCACCTCTTCCATCCGCTCAAACACAGAAAGGGCAGAAACCCATTGTGCGTCTGATGGATCTATCACTGAGGCCTGGAAAAGATATGCGCTTACATGTGTGCCCTTTCTGTGGACCGTCTAAATTCAACCCAAGGCCATTAATACACACGTGCCTGTATATGAGCACAGGAAAGGCCAGCCGTCGCATGATCTATGCCTGCACTTCCTGCCGGGCTTAATCACACTTCCTGCCGCCTTTTGATCTGACGCACAGCACTTAAAACTCTCTCCTGTTAACTGTATTCGCCCTCAGACGAGAAAAGGGCACGTCTCGTATGAAGTGTGCATGCTGAAGTGTGCTTAATCTAATTTAGAAAGACGAATCGTTTTCAGCCTTGATGAGGCTTCATCAAAGTGAGCCAAAAAGAGGGTGAGCAAATGAGGGAGAGAAAGGAGGAGAAGAAAAATCATGTTAAGGAAAGGAGAAAGCGCTTAATGGAGCATTAATGGATTTATGACCTGAATAAAAAGAGGTTATGCCAGCTTAAAGAGATAGTTCACCCCAAAATGATTATTCTGTCATCATTTACTCTCCCTTTACTTGTTTCAAACCCTTTATGTGTTTCTTACTTCTTTTGAACTCAAAAGAAGATATTTTGAAGAATGATGAAAACCGGAAGCCATTGACTTCAGTAGTATCTGTTTATGAAAGTCAATGATTTTGAGCTTTCTTCAAATTATCTTCTTTTGTGTTCAGCTGAAGGAAGAAACTCATAAATGTTTGGAATCATTTGAGGGAGAGTGAATAGTGAGTATTTTTGGATGAACCATCCCTTCAAAGGGACAGTTTAGCCTAAATTGATTCTGTTAATGCCACTTTTTTTGTCTCTTTAAATGCAAATGAGCTGCCGCTACCGCCCCTTTTCCAGAAGAGGGCGGGGCCTTTACAGCGTGTGCCTCTGTTACTCCAGCTAAAATAAAGCTAAACAATTATTGTGTATTGAAGTCAGTTTACATAATGGCTTTTTAAAATTTGTATATTTGGTGTTTACACTCACACGCAGCTTTAGAATGTATAGGTAAAATTTAATCAAATAATTAAAAGCCCGATATATACAAATATACAAATAAAGAGCACAAAAGTAAGTTTAATTTACATTTATTTCATTTCGTTGCCAACTAACTTTATCCTAAACTTTTAGCTTATTATTATTATTATTATTATTATTATTATTATTATTATTATTATTACTATTGTTATTATTATTATTATTATTATTATAATTATTACTATTATTATTATTATTATTATTATTGTTATAATTTTTGTCCATCTCTAGCAGGTAAGGTCAGCTGCATAAGAATAAAAAAAAAAATTCAGTGCCAAAGAAGGGTTTGCTGGTGTAGAATATTAGTAGATCTGGCCTTTAGGACTTGACTAACCGTGTGACTGGGGAGCAGAGGATGATGAGCTGGATGAAGCAGAAGGTTGAAGGGGCTTGATCTGTTTTAATGAGTTTTGGGAGAATCCGAGTCTGCAGAGACATGCAGAGCCTCAACAGCGACTAACCGCTCACACAGTAACTGACAGCAACTCTCACTTCAGCTTTTACTTTCTCTTTACATGCTCTCACATCTCCTCTCTTGTTTCTCTCATTTCACTCTTACCGTGTCATTTGTTTTTTCGCTAAATAATGTTAACCTTCATATTATGTGTGAATTCGGAGACCTCGGAGACCCTCAGAAAACATACTTGATATTTAAGGCAAATTTTTTCCCCCTAAATTATTTCAGAAAATTTGGTCAAGCAACAGCTTGCATACACAGTGCTCATCCCATCCCTCGGCTCCTCATAAAGTCATCAATCAGCCGAACGCAATCTCATTTTATTTGACATTTGACACCAGGCTGTTTTTTATTTTTCCTTAGGCACTCTATGAAATTAAGAGATCTAAATGTTGAATTACGTGGGCAAACCCAATTGAAAGAGCTCCACCCTGATTCATGGATCCAATTACAGCACAGCTGCACCTTCACGTCCTTCTCTCTCTCTCTTTCTCTTCAATATCTTCATTTTCTGAAGGATCTCTCAGGATACATTCAGATTGTGGATTTTTTTTTCTTCTCTTTTGTGGATTCTAAATATTTCACGTCTATGCACATATCTTTTAAAGAAATGTCTACGTCCAGATGGAAATGGGGAAAATGGTGTAACATCACACCTACAGGCGTTGGATAATGAAACTGAAATGCCTGGGTTTAGACCACAATATTAGTATGTATCATTAGTATGGTGTAGGGCCTCATTTTGCGGCCAATACAGCATCAATTGGTCTTGGAAACGATAGATACAAGTCCTGCACAGTGGCCAGAGGGGTTTTGAGCTGTTCTTCTTGTAGAATAGTGGCCAGGTCACTACGTGATGCTGGTGGAGGGAAATGTTTCCTGACTCACTCCTCCAAAACACCCCAAAGTGGCTCAATAATATTTAGGTCTGGGCACTGTGCAGGCCACGGGAGATGTTCAGCGTCACTTTCATGTTCATCGCACCACTCTGTCACCAGTCTTGCTGTGTGAACTGGAGCATTTTCATCTGTATATGTGGCGCTGTAAACAAACACAGACAGAGCCGTAGGATACACTAAAATCATGAGTTTTTTATTTTGTTGTTGTTTTTCAAAATGTATGCATTTCCATTATTTCTATTTATTATTATTATTTTTTTTTTTTTAGGGGGGTTTCACCTTTAAGTAAAAAAGGACAGTGGAGGTTACAGACAGGAAAGAATTGAGAGCAGAGAAAGGTGAAGGGTCGGCAAAGGGCCTCAAGCCAGGAATTGAACTCGGGTCGCTGTGAGCACCACAGTGCTGTATGTTGGCACACTTAACTATTACGCTATTGGCACCGACATTAAGCATTTTTTACTGCGGTATTCCAAAATGCACATATAAATAGGTGGATTGTTGTTGTTATATGCAGGGTTCTTCCTTCTTCTGGTTATGTGGAACTGTGATGTCATCATTTCCAAAAAGTAATGTTGGTTATTTACAAAACGTAAACAAGATATTTTTTTCCCACTCTGTAACCCATTATCCTAAAAGTTAGTTTCAGGGCACCAACAATGACTTTATTGTAAAGCCTGAAATTATAGTAAAATTTTGCAGATGTACCTTAATCCATTGCTGTGTGGATGGGGACTCAACTCAACCAGAAGCCCACAGCCAACATAATTATAACAATAATTGATCGGTAAATAAATACATTGTTATTATTATTTGTATTTTTTGATATCAGTATTGGGGCAGCGCGGTGGCGCAGTGGGTAGCACAATCGCCTCACAGCAAGAAGGTCGCTGGTTCGAGCCCCGGCTGGGTCAGTTGCCATTTCTGTGTGGGGTTTGCATGTTCTCCCCGTGTTGGCGTGGGTTTCCTCTGGGTGCTCCGGTTTCCCCCACAAGTCCAAAGACATGCAGCATAGGTGAATTGGGTAAGCTAAAATTGTCCGTAGTGTATGAGTGTGAATGGGTGTGTATGGATGTTTTCCAGTGATAGGTTGCAGCTGGAAGGGCATCCGCTGCGTAAAACATATGCTGGATAAGTTGGCGGTTCATTCCACTGTGGCAACCCCAGATTAATAAAGTGACCAAGCCAAAAAGAAAATGAATGAATGAATGATATCAGTATTGATAAAAAAAGGGAATTGTTACATTGTATGTCAAAGATGACAGATCAAACATTTTAAATTCACCCTTTTCTCCAAACGTTTGCATGTCTACAGCTTAAGTACTATTGAAATATTTCTTAATATCATTTCAGATTTAGGTTGTTAGCCAACTTTTTTTTTTTTTTGCCCTCTTAAATGTTAAGGCCAATTCCCAGAGATAATAGGAAACAAACATGGCTCAAAGTTGTTGAATTGTGTATATAGTGGCTCACTTTGCAAATACACACAAAAAATTCAACATACAAATTGTTAAGTCAGATTAAAATTGTAATTTACTGTAGGTGGACATATTTAGGTGGAGCTCAGTGTTGAGTTTACTCATAAACTATTTAACTGCAGATTGTAGAATGTAGATTTCTTTATTTGAGCGTTTACTTAGCTGATACTTTTTTGATTGTTTTTAAAGAGGAATAACAGGTATTGTTGATTTTAGAATTGTATCTCATTGTATATAATACGGGGCTGCACGGTGGCGCAGTGGGTAGCACAATTGCCTCACAGCAAGAAGGTCGCTGGTTCGAGCCTCGGCTGGGTCAGTTGGCATTTCTGTGTGGAGTTTGCATGTTCTCCCCGTGTTCGCGTGGGTTTCCTCCGGGTGCTCCGGTTTCCCCCACAAGTCCAAAGACATACGGTATAGGTGAATTGGGTAAGCTAAATTGTCCGTAGTGTATGTGTGTGAATGGGTGTGTATGGATGTTTCCCAGTGATGGGTTGGAGCTGGAAGGGCATCCGCGAAAAGGAAAGGAATGAATGAATGAATGTATATAATACAGTGGCATAAAAATAGTTGTCTAAATATTAAAACTTACTTTGCGTTCCTGTAACTCTAGAAGATACTAAAGATATAATGTATTTTTTGATAGATTTTCTTAAGAACGTTTGTTTTGGGTTTACCCTTTTTTAAGGCCTTTTGTAGTTCATTTTTAAAGTTATTGGGATCTCAGTATGGCCGAAGGGTTCTTAAAAGTAACGTACTCTTTGTGGCATAAATACAGAGTAAGAGAATAGTCTTCAGAATAATAGTCTGGATTGGTAAACCATCTCATCCTCTTTATTGACAGACTCCTCACGTACAGTATGTCCATTGTAAATGCCAATAAAAGTCTTGTACATGTCTACAGAAATCAGCTGTATAGAAGCAAAGCTCAGAACCATTCTGTGCACAGCATCAAATGATTATTGAACAAAATGTGTCGATTTTCCATACCTTAAAGAATATTTTTCATTGCTTTATACCTGTTTCTTTGTAAAACAGATCTATCAGAATCCTTTAAACATGTTGCATTGTCTTGCAAAAATGGTCTGAGTATTTCAGAAACTGCTGATCTACTGGGATTTTCATGCACAACCACCTCTAGGGTTTACAGAGAATGGTCAGAAAAAGAGAAAATATCCAGTGAGCGGCAGTTCTGTGGAAGCAAATGTTGATGCCAGAGATCAGAAGAGAATGGCCAGACTGGTTGGAGCTAATAGAAAGGCAACAGTAACTAAAATAACCACTCATTACAACCGAGGTATGCAGAAGAGCGTCTCTGAACGCACAACACAACAAACCTTGAGGTGGATGGACTACAGCAGCAGAAGACCACACTGGGTGCTACTCCTGTCAGCTAAGAACAGGAAACTGAGGCTACAATTGGCACAGGCTCACCAAAATTGGACAACAGAAGATTGGAAAAACGTTGCCTGGTCTGATTTCTGCTGCTACATTTGGATGGTAGAGTCACAATTTGGCCTCAGCAACATGAAAGCATGAATCCATCCTGCCTTGTATTTACGGTTCAGCCTGGTGGTGGTGCTGTAATGGTGTGGGGGATATTTTCTTTGCACACTTTTGGCCTATTAGTACCACTTGAGCATTGTGTCAATGCCACAGGCTACCTGAGTAATGTTGCTGACCATTTCCATCCCTCTATGACCACAGTGTACCCATCTTCTGATGGCTACTTCCAGCAAGATAACCATGTCATAAAGCGAGAATCATCTCAGACTGGTTTCTGAACATGACAATGAGTTCACTGTACTCAAAAGCCTCCACAGTCACCAGATCTGATCACCAGAGTCACTGCGTGATGCTATCATGTCAATATGGACCAAAATCTCTGAAGAATATTTCCAGTACCTTGTTGAACCTATGCCAGTTCTTGCAGTTCTGGAGGCGAAAGGGGGTCCAACCCGTTACTAGTACCTAATAAAGTGGCCGGTGAATGTATATTGAATGATATTAAATTCAAAGTGCATGGATCCAATATACTGATAAACATGAGATTTGTTTTTATAAAGATTACACTTGTTGAAAGAAAAGCATGCTGGGAACTACAAATCCACTATTAGGTTAATAATTTTATCTACAGATTTAAGTAGACTGAACAAAGTACAATTACTTTGCCAAAAAAACAATCATGATGTTATTTCATTAAAAAAAAAATTCAGCCAAGTTCAGTATGAAAAAGCATCAGTGTATGTAATATATAATATTTTTTATGATTATTTTGGTAACCTAATGTATTGAACAATACATTTATTACAGTATTTGTTCATGTTAGTTAATGACAATACACTTATTTATTGTTAGTTAACTCACAGTGCATTAATTGATGTTAACAAGCATGAATTCAGATGTTTATAATGCAGTAGTAAACATTGAACTATGGATAATAAATGCCATACAAGTGTTGTTAATAATGAGTTCATGTTAGTAAATACATTAACTAATGAAACCTTATTGTAAAGTGTGACCATTATTATTATGATTATGATGATGATGATGATTATTATTA
Organism: Danio choprae; assembly: GCA_903798125.1. Classification (NCBI taxonomy): domain Eukaryota; kingdom Metazoa; phylum Chordata; class Actinopteri; order Cypriniformes; family Danionidae; genus Danio; species Danio choprae. The sequence continues at coordinate 1,970,246 of CAIGQW010054046.1, read as the reverse complement.
TTATTATGATTATTATGATTATTATTATTATTATTATTATTATTAATAAATTTTTATTTTTTGAGTGTTGTAGACTCTTCAAGAGTGTCATCTCACTGGGAGGGGCTCTGAGGTCTGTCACTCACAGGTAACCATGGCAACATCAGCAGTCCTCTAATGATGCAGTGTGCGCACAGATACAATCACATTTACATAAATGCATATGCGCAGTTAATGCAGAGATCTTCCTGACAAAATCAATCTGGTCTGTGCGTGTAAGTGATTGTATGCATTTGTGTCCGTTCACGTTCTCTCTCTCTCTCTCTCTCTCTCTCTCTCTCTCTCTCTCTCTCTCTCTCAGTGTTGATTGGATTCTGCCAGCTCATGCTCACTGTGCATATTAATTAGGAGGAGAGGCGACCCGCTGTGCCCTGGATCACACTGTGCTCTTGTCCTTTTGGGAGGCAGGGAGGACTTTTTTTTTATTTGTCGGAGTTCATCTCCTGCAGGTGTCAGTGCTACACCATCGTCCTCATGGGAGATTGACCGCAGTGCATCATGGGATAGGCCTTCACAGGTAGATAGAAGCTGTGTCTAAAATTGCCTACTACTTGAGTATGTACTACATTTGAATTTAAATGTACTACACGATTGTTAGAAACAACGCAGGTTCATTGTGGATACGTACCTATGTCTACACTTTTGGGAAAGCACAGATATGTACCCAGAGGTATGTCTGCCTGCGTTTTGTCTATAAAATGAACACTACGCTTCCTATGACGCCGCCGACTTCTTCTGTTCCTTTTTTGCTCTACCAGCTGACCGCTTACTTCCGTGTGGACGCCTTTTCTGGTGTTACCAGTTTGCCCAGTGGATCACTGGCAGACTTGGGATGCGAAGCGAAGTGAACTGCGATGATAAGGTTTGAGTGTGGAAAATAACGGTTTTAGAAAGCAAGTAAAACAAAAGCTAAAAAAATTTAATAAATGAGTAAATAACAGGCTGAGAACGTGATAAGATCTGAATGTGGTAAAATCACACGGCCGTGAGGGCTTTTCTTTTTCTGGATTGCTTTTGAAAACACTATCGGTTGGGTTTAGGGAAGGGAGTGGGTCAGTCGGTCGTTTGGTCGACAGCAAGCTGGTCGGCTGAACTGTATATTGTTGCAGCTTCTGGTGGATTTTTGCGAGAAGAAGACATGCAAATGGCATGCGCCAGAGAAATTTTAAATCTCAAAAAGAATACACAGCGGCCTCTAGTGGATTCGTGAAAAGAAAAACTGCAAACAGACATAGCTCCTGGTATGTATATCACAGTCTCCAGAAATGAAGACCTGGGTACACTCTCAGAAAAAATGGTACAATGTTGTACCAAAGAAGGTACAAACCCTCGTCACTGGGGCAGTACCTTTTTATGGGACAGAATTGTACCTTAAGACAAAGAAACAAATTTGTACCATTGCAGTTTGTACCTTTTTAAGGACATTATTTGTACCACGGGAAACCAAAATGTACCTTTGTTTTTTTTAAAACCTGCAGATACAATATTGTACCTTCGTCAAAGGTACAAATCTGATCCATAAAGGTACCAACATAGTGACACATTTCTTTAAACATATACTTTTAAACGGTGATGCTTGTAATATGAAAATTACCCATAAAATCACTTTGCCTTTCCAGTAATATTTTTTTGTATAGATATTGTAATAAAGGTCAACACTTTTGTACCTTTTATATGAGAACAATTATGTACCTTAATTTCAGTTGTACCATAAAAGGTACAGAACAGTATCATAAGTGGTCTTTTCTGTACCATATAAGGTAAAATTTTCACAAAGGTACAAAACCTTGTTGTTCCTCAAGGCACATTATTTGTACCACTGTACCTTTTTTTCTGAGAGTGTATCCACAATTAACCTGAGTTGGTAAGAAAAGTATAAAGTATGAATTGAACTCTGATGTACCACATCCGCTATTAGTCATTATCACATGACCTACCTGCAACTTGAAAACTGGGTTAAAATGGTGTGATATGTATGCCACACCTGTATGTGGCGCTGTAAACAAACACAGACAGAGCTGCAAGATACATTAAAATCACGGCTGCTTTCCAGTCCACTTTTAGACATGCATTTGCAAGCTTCTCTTCCCTTAGGAGTTTAGAAGTGCGTTCCACTTCATCAAGTGAACAAGGGAAGTTTGCATGGACATACAGTACCATCGATCCCTTGATTTTGACAGCAGGAGCAAGTCGGCTTCATATGTCCACTCCAGCACGTATATGTCCCAAAATGCAATGCAATTGTTAGAAAGGCTGCGTCCGAAATCCCCTACTACTCATTAGGTACTACATTTGAATTTAAATTTACTGCACAATTGTTCGAATAGTATGTTCTATATAGCAGTGTTTCCCAACCCAGTTCATGAAGGCACACCAACAGTACACATTCACATTTTCATGTTCACCTCTTCCTATTCAAACACACCTGAATCAGATCATCAGAACATTAGAAGAGAATCCAAAACATGAAATGAATGGTTTAGATAAGGGACACGTATAACATATGTACTGTTGGTGTGTCTCCAGGAACAGGGTTGGAAAACACTGCTATATAGTATGAATGTAGTATGAATAGACACACTACATCCGCCGTTTGTCATTATCTCGTGACCACCTCAGTTGTGTCACTTCACTCCCATTCATGAATTATGTCGTGTAACATTATGGGATAGCACTTCACAATCACGTCAGAAGTAGTAGGTCATCCGGGTACTTGCATAGCATTTTTGGAATACTATGAATTCTAACATACTACTTGGCTCGCATACTACTTCCCACCCATGTTCCTGGAGGCACACCAATAGTACATATTTTGGATGTTTCCCTTATCTGACCCATTAACTTCAGGTTTTTGAGTCTTCTCCAATGTTCTGATTGAGGTGTGATTGATTAGGGAGAGGTTGAAAATGTGTAGTGTTGGTGTGCTTTCAGGAACAGGGTTGGGAAACACCGCTATATAGTATGGAAGTATGAGATTTTGGATGCACTGAGAGAGAGAGAGAGTAGTCTGAACTTGGGGCGAGTTGCATACACTTTGCCTCTATGCTAGGACAGAGAGTGATGTCATAAGAAATATCTGATTCTTACTAGTGGATGTGCAAAACTCTAAGGTTTGAAAGCTTATATCTTCTAAATGCAAATCGTATCTTGATTTTGGAGCACACTAGTTTAAAGATAGCCTTTAGACTAACATATTAATACCAACTCCACCAAAAACTCAATTTTGATTTCAGTTGGACTTCAGAGGAGAAGAGCTATAAAAAAGAGAAGATGAATGTGTGTGTAGAGAAGGGAGAGCTGGAGTGATGAATGAGAGATGTGGATAAAGCTACAGAAGCTACTGTGAAACCCAGAGAAGATGGAGGAAGGGAGAAAATAGATGGCAGACATTAGCCGTTTAGCCTAGTTTACTGTGCCACGCAGCACAAAATTTTACTGTATATGTGGTGAGATCCAGAGACAGAAAGAGAAATGACGCGTCAGCTAACAATAGAGACAAATAATAAAGCTGAAGAGAATAGAGGAGCACAGAGAAAACTAATGAAGGGAACAAGAGACGTCTATTAATCACGTGAACAGTCACACTTTCTGCTGGTTCGCTTTCCATTGTTTGAACGTTTTTTTGACATTTATTCATTCTTCTGTTTATTGAAGGTCATAAAATGTATGGTTATGCACACACACACACACACACACGCACTCACATTGGTATTGGCGGTTTACAGGGACTCTTCATGGGTGTAATATATTTTATACAATAAAAACGCTTATTATATGGCCCCACCTCTAAACCCAACCCTCACTAGAAACCTGTGGCAAATTTTGGCAGCAATCATATGGCAGCAACTCCATGCATTTAGGCATGTAGACATGGTCAAGACGATCTGCTGCAGTTCAAAGTGAGCGTCAGAAAGGGGAAGAAAGGTGTTTTAAGTGACTTTGAATGTGGCATGGTTGTTGGTGCCAGACGGGCTGGTCTGAGTATTTCAGAAACTGCTGATCTACTGGGATTTTCACGCACAACCATCTCTAGGGTTTACAGAGAACTGTCAGAAAATATTAAGTGAGTGGCAGTTCTGTGGGCGCAAATGCCTTGTTGATGCCAGAGGTCAGAGGAAAATGGCCAGGGTTCAAGCTGATAGAAAGGCAACAGTAACCACTCATTACAACCGAGGTATGCAGAAGAGGATCTCTGAATGCACAACACGTCGAACCTTGCCATGTCGAACCTTGCCACTTTTGTCAGCTAAGAACAGGAAACTGAGGCTACAATTGACACAGGCTCACCAAAATTGGACTACAGAAGAATTGGAAAAACGGTGCCTGGTCTGATGAGTCTCAATTTCTGCTGCGACATTCGGATGGTAGGGTCAGAATTTGGCCTCAACAACATGAAAGGATGGATCCATCCTGCCTTGTATCAATGGTTCAGGCTGGTGGTGGTGGTGTAATGGTGTGTGGGATATTTTCTTTGCACACTTTGGGCCCATTAGTACCGATCTCAATCCAATAGAGCACCTTTGAGATGTGGTGAAATGGGAGATTCGCATCATGGATGTGCAACCGACAAATCTGCAGCAACTGTGTGATGCTATCATGTCAATATGGACAAATCTTTGAGGAATATTTCCAGTACCCTGTTAAATCTATGCCACGAAGGATTAAGGCAGTTTTGAAGGCAAATGGGGTCCAACCCAGTACTAGTAAGGTGTACCTAATAAAGTGGCCAGTGAGTGTATATCGTAATAGAAAATATTACAAGATCACTTCAAAATTCTTGTTTTTTTCTGGATTTACTGGATGTATTAGGTACGTGTTTGAGATAAATTACATATTGAGCTTTTTTGTTTTAAATGTGAAAATTGATAATTGTAAAAAAATGTTTTAGTCTGTTCTGTAATCAGGGATGTGCCAACAAATATAAATTTTATTAGGTTAAAGTTAGATCAAGTTCATGCTTGTTTAGAAATCATAATTTTAAACATCAGTATAATATACTGGAATATTAAGAAGACCTTATAATTTAACATTTTAATTGTAACTTATAATAATGTAAGATAATTATGATAAACGTACATTATTTTGATGAATTAAATTGTCACAATGTAAATAGCTATAAATTCTTATAATTATTATATAAATAGTCAGAATTAATTATTACAGAGAAAAAAAAAATTTATTTATTTATTTTATTTATTCCTTCAATAATAAATTAATGCAATTCTGAATCGTATATATTGCTAGCAGATATTGATTGCAGGCCAGTGTTCATTTCATGGATTCTTTAGGATGAAATACAATTGCTTATTTTGACCTGGATGATTTTTCACAAGGTTTGTCTGTTTCTAGAGCCGCTGAGCTGGAATGATGGATATCTCTAATATTATATTCATCTGGGAGCTGAATATAGACATGAGATCATCCAGGAGGACAGTCGTACAGCCTGTTAATATGAAGAAGTGGACCCTCGAGTCACACACTCCATACGTCAAACACTGATCTCACCGCTACACTCGAGCACGCCGGTAAATCTGCTTTACATTGCACAGATGTTCCTCATATAGATGCTGTGACATTGAATAGAAATCACTGTTTATCCTCATGAAATAAATATAGACTAATAAAAACCTCAACAACATCCTAGAGAAAGGCTATTCTGGATACTTACACTTGTAGGGAATTGCTTTTGCCTGAGCAGTTGCTTTTCCTCATGCTTGAAGTCCCCGTGAAATCAAAATATTTTTTGTGTGTGTGTGTGTTAGTACCAATATGTTAGTTTTAACATAAGAGTATGTACAGCATAGGTTAATGTGCTTCAGGAGAAAATAAAACCGATTGAATTCGCATTTTCAATATATAAGCATTCAAAATACCCCAACATGAGAAAATTAACAGTTTGTGACATCACTGTGCACTTTCATGCTGTGATGAGATAATACAGAATCTTATATTTACATTGTTTAATTGCAGTTGACGGACATGCATGATCATGATACACGCGTGTCTCCTGCAGCACCTCACACGCGAGTACTGCGTTTTTAGATGCCATGTGAAGATTAAACCGTTTTAACTTTTACACACAGCTGCATTCATTAGTGGACCAATCAGAATTTGTTTTGAAGACAAGTGTTGTGAGCTTCTGTGTACTGAGTTGACATGACAACGACAACGTGGGAGAACCTCTTTTGAAGGCTGGATCTTGCGTTTTAACCACTTGCTGCACTTCGCATTTTTGCCGTTGCGCTCTGTGCGCCTGCAGTTGAAAAAAGTCAACTCTGAGCGGAAAACGGCACGTGCTACGTCAGTTACATCTTTTTTCATGGTCCAGTCAAATAAAAGCAGAGGCAGGGTTTTCGTTGAGGTGACAGCAGTGTTTGTGTTGTCAAGACAGCTGCTGAGACGGCATATCCTGTAAAGGATTGTTAGGCTGCATTAATTAGGGCAACCGAATCCGGGAACACTTCCCAAAAGGCAATGTAATTTGAACGGCATCTGCGCTTATGTTAGTCTGTTTTTCATTATCTCTATAATCCTGGACTAGGCCGTATCCTGAGCAGATGCCTGAAAGACCCCAGTGACAGACGAGTCTCTGCACTGATCTCATGGGCCAGCCTGAACACCTGCCGGTGGCCTACTCACACCTGCAGCTTCTCCACGATGGACGTCCAGCGTTCTCCAGCCTCCGGCGCCTAGACTGCAGCTCTGCATAAGAAGTTTGGCCAGAGCCTGGTTTCTCTCAAGATTTTTTTCCTTCACTTATTGAAATATTGTCAATTGGTGAAGTTTTGTGGGACTTTTGGGACCTGTGGAGCTGCGCATCGTTGGATTTGCTCTTCAGTGTTTGGACTTTCAGCAGTGAAATTAAACCACACTGAACTGAACTAAACTGAACTTCAACTCTGAAAACTGGACCGACAGTTTCAATTTGCTAGAACTTCTATGTTCAGCTGCTTTGACAGTCTACATTGTAAAAGCGCTATAGAAATAAAGATGAATTGAATTGAATTAAAGAGGAAGGTTTCAACTTATCCTCAACTGAAATACTTCACAAATCATGAATATCACAATTTGATTAAATATTAAAATTCTAACAACATTAACAGCAGTGCTCGCATACAGTACGCAGGGGTTGCCTAGCAACATAAAAAGCACAGAGCACTTCTTTTTTTTTCTTGTCAATAAATAAAGGCAATGCTACGATTTAAATAGGAAGGGTTTAAAGGTGTGGAGTCAGGATGGTGGAGAGATGCTGAAATCAAGAGCTAATGGATGTAGGACATGCTTGGTTATTTATAGGGCTTTGGTCGTATGCTGATTGGATAACAGAATGGTTGTCAATGATGAATTAGCCTTGTCATAACATCTGCTAGTGCTTCTCCTGAAATTTGTTTATAAAACATCACTTTGGGGTATTTATTTGGTGTGGAACCACACGAAAATAATCCATTATTTGTCGATCATATGTTCCTGTAAGGCGACACACTGGCTCAGTGGTTAGCACTGTCTTCTCAAGGCAAGAAGATCACAGGTTCGAGTCCCAGCTGGGTCAGTTGGCATTTCTGTGTGGAGTTTGCATGTTTTCCCCGTGTTGGCGTGGGTTTCCTCCGGGTGCTCCGGTTTCCCCCACCGTCCAAACACATGCGCTATAGGGGAATTGATTAACAAAATTGGCCGTAGTGTATGTGTGTGTGTGTGAGAATGAGTGTGTATGGGTGTTTCCCAGTACTGGGTTGCAGCTGGAAGGGAATCCGCTGTGTAAAACATATGCTGGATAAGTTGGTGGTTCATTCCACTGTGGCGACCCCTGATGAATAATAAGCCAAAGGAAAATGAATGAATGAATGTTCCTGTAATACCATTAGTGTGAAAAGAAACAAACGTTGTTGCCCCCTAGTGTTCGTTTTACCAAGAAACTACAGTCAAACATATGTTGAAGTACGTTTTTGCGGTTTCACAATAGGTCTAAACCATTTTAAACCATGAGGAAACTTGCTAAGACTAGTCAAGTTGGTTAAATTCATCTGTTTGCTGGCTTTAAAGTGAGAAGTCACCCACAGCATGCATTATTGTTTAGAAATTCTAGCTTTGTTTGTTCTCTCTCTTTCTCTCTCTGCCTCTTTTCTTTTCTGTGCGCAGTATGATGCAGCGTTTAACATGATGGCAGAACAGATACGGTGGTTCCTGGAGCTTCATTAATCATAAAAGGGATATTTTGTGCCAATTACCGCTGCTTTGGCTGCCTGTGCGATTATGAAAGAGAAATGCATAAAGAGAGGAAGAAATATTCATGTGATCAAAGAGCGACATGAAACCGGATCTACAGGTGACTGTCACATTACACCGCAGATTTTCCCCAAACTGAAGCATCTTGATGATATTTGAGCGACAGGGAGCTAAATTGGTTGCCAGGTCTTACAAGAAGTGTACTGATGTTTTTTTTAGGCAGAGATCAGTGTCGACGACGCACAGCGAGCAGCACAAGCCAACTCACAGGGAGAAAGAGACATGGTAATGAGTCTCTCTGTCCCTCCACGCGCATATAAGGAAAATGATGATGGTGTCTTTAAAATGATGTAGGATGAAAAGGTAAGATGAAAAGGAGAACGAAAAGCAACTAGGCATAATGTTCTTCACGCACGCAAACACAAACCTATGTTCTCTTTGAAAGGCAAGCAGATGAAGGAACATCTTCGAATGAATGATGCAAAATCAAAAAATGTCTGGTCAAAAGTTTGGAATAATATTTTAATGCTTTTGAAGTGTGTCTCACCGTAAAAGCTATGATATTGTGAGCAGATATTGTCATTGTGTATATATGTTACACTATATCTTTAATCCAGTCACACAGTCTTTCATAGCTCATTCTAATATGCTGATTTGCTGAATAATTAATACAATAAAATATATAATAAATTGAATTTAAAAAAATTTAACTGTTGAAAAATGAAATTGACTACTTTTATTTTGAAAGTTAGCGTATTGTTCTGTGCTTTTGCCATTTTTTTATTTATTTATTTCTGTTTAGCTTCAAGTATTATTTAGTCATTTTAATGTTAACTGGCGAAAAGGTTGCTCAGTGGTTAGCACTGTCACCTCACAGCAAGAAGGTCGCTGGTTTGAGTCCTGGCTGGACCAGATGGCATTTTTTTTGTGGAGTTTGCATGTTCTTCCCGTGTTGGCCTGGGTTTCCTCTGGGTGTTCCAGTTTACCCCACAGTCCAAAGACATGCGGTATAGGTGAACTGAATAAACTAAATTGTCCATAGTGTATAAGTGTGTGTGTGAATGAGTGTGTATTGGTGTTTACCAATACTGGGTTACAGCTGGAAGGGCATCCGCTGCGTAAAACATATGCTGGAATAGTTGGCAGTTCATTCCGCTGTGGCGAAAAAGCCGAAGAACAATGAATGAATGAATATGTAAACTATGCATCTCTATTAAAAAGTAACAATCTTGTTTTACTTCAGCTATTTGCCAAGGTGGTTTTCTAATAAATAAATAAAAATACAATGACTCAAAGTAAGACATAGTAAAAATTTGGTATACATAAAAAAAACCTAAAGAACATTCCTTGAGCATCAAATCATTATATAAGTTTAATTTCTGAAACATTAAACTAAATTGTCCATAGTGTATAAGTGTGTGTGTGAATGAGTGTGTATGGATGTTTCCCATTACCGGGTTGTGGCTGGAAGGGCATCCGCTACGTAAAACATATGCTGGAACAGTTGCCGGTTCATTCCGCTGTGGCTACCCCTGATAAATAAGGGACTAAGCTGAAGGAAAATAAATGAATGAATAATAATAATAATAATAATAATAATAATAATAATAATAATAATAATAATAATAATAATAATAATTATTATTATTATTATTATTATTATTATTATTATTATTATTATTATTATTATTATTGTTATTATTAAATATGTAAAATGTGACATAATAAATAATAAAAGTCAATGTGCTAATATTGCTCATATTCTATTATTACTCAGATGCACTTGGAGCAAATTAGCCAGATTTGGGTTCACCTCTCAGCTGTGAGATGTGGTGTCAAACTAGAGAAAACTCTCAGTCAAAAACTTGAGAAAGTGTCAGATGTTGTTCTGTAAATGCGATGAGTGATGCACACACATCTTACTAACTCAGACAGGAAAGATACATCAAGTCAAATTGCACCGTCAGAAAGTTGAAGATGACAAACCTTTGCAGCTCTTCTGGACCCCTTGATACTGCTATAAAAAGCTCAGAAAGAGGTCGACTGCTTGTGTAAGTGCAAAGTTTCCAAAGAGTGTTTGCTCTTTGTAGTTCTGAATCAGCACTGTATACTGCAGCCATTATTCATTATTGTTTGTAACCGTTTGAAAATTTGCCTTATTTCAATTGCATTTAATATGTTGTCATTTATTAAGATGATATAAATACAAAGTCCGTGTTACTGAAGCTTTGTCCCTTAAAGGGATAGTTCACCCAAAAATTGTATTCTGTCATTATTTACTCACACATTACTTGTTTTAGACCTATATGAGTTGCTTTATTCTGTTTAACACAAATATAGATATTTTGAAGAAGGATGAAAACCTGTAACCATTGACTTCCATTGTATTTGGTTTTCCTACTATGGAAGTCAATGGTTACCAGTTTTCAGCATTCTTCAGAATGTCTCCTTTTGTGTTTAACAGAAGAAAGGATCTCATAAAGGATTGAAATCACATGAGAGAGAGAGTAAATCATTTAATTTAATAATGAGTCAATTTAAATGTATTTGATGAACTGTCCATTTAACTAGGTTAATTCGCTTAATGTTAATGAAGTTCAGTAATTAGGTAAGCCATTGGAAAACAGTGGCTTGTTCTGTAGCCAATCAAAAAATAAAAATAAATCTATATTAATATAGACTAAATAATATTGACCACAGTTTCAGCAAAAATGTATAAATATATTTAAAATAATAATAATAATAATAATAATAATAATAATAATAATAATAATAATAATAATAATAATAATAGCAATACTATAACAACAATAATAATAACAATAATATTGTAATAATGTAATAATAATAATTATAATAATAATGATTGTGATAAGAACAATAATAATATAATAATGAAATATTATTATTATTAATAATAATAATAATAATAATAATAATAATAATAATAATAATAATAATATAACAACCATAATAATAACAATAATAATCTAATAATGAAATAATAATAACAACAACAATAATAATAATTAAAAAAGTAATAAAAATAAATAAATAAATAAATAAACAAATAAATAAATAAATAAATAAATAAATAAATAAATAAATAAATAAATAAATAAATAAATATGATGCATAATAACATCTAAAATAACTAAAATAAGATATAAAATAAAAATACAAATATCATCTTGGATAGCATGGTATAAGCACATTCATTTTATAAATTTTTTTGTGAACCGTCCCTTTAAATTTAAGAAGAGTGTTGCACAAAGGGCAAAATAAAGTCTAGATGTTCTCCTTCTGCTTTCTCTTCATTGGAGTCGACAGTTTAATGTGCTGTTCGCCTCCTTCATTCGCCCTCTGATCCTCTGAGGGAATTTGTCAATTCGGGGTAGAGGCAGTGACAGGGTCTTATGCAGCACAATACTGCAATGGGACGGTCATTTACTGCAGCTTTAACATGGCCAGAGTGACTGTCGGCTCCAGTAACTCAGTATCTCCAGTAACAGAGTTTCATGTGTCTCCGAGATGGACGTGTCTTTAGGTCATGGCTAAAAGAAACGGAGGGACAATTATTCCGATGTTTTGTCCTGGCAGGTTGATAACAGAGTACAGGGTTTCCTCAGGGTCTTAAAAAGTCCTAAAAAAGTTTAAAATATAATTGTTAGGCCTGAAAAAAAATGTTATCCAATAAGGAAAATTATTTACTCATCCTGCACTTGTTCAAAGCATATTTTAAGATTATTGGTTCTGTTGAACAAAAAAAGAAGATATTTTGAAGAATGTGGTTGCCCGCACCCTTTGACTACCACAGTATTTTTTTTCCTACTATGGATGTCAATGGGTGTCGGCATTCCAGCATTCTTCAAAATATCTTCTTTTGTGTTTAACACAACAGAGAAACTCATAAATGTTTAAAAAGACATGAGGAGGAATAAATGACATGGTAATTAAAATGTTTGAGTGAACTATCCCTTCAAATGATCTGTGTTCTACCCAGTCTTCTGGGTCTTAAATAATATTACAATATTTTTTGTTTGTTTGTTTGTTTGTTTGTTTGTTTGTTTGCTTGTTTGATTCTGTACTGTTATTGTACTTGTTTCTTTTGGTAGTTCAAATATATTATTATCACTGTTATTATTACTATTAATAATAATAATAATAATAATAATAATAATAATAATAATAATAACAATAA
>CAIGQW010054046.1:1946997-1957683 GCA_903798125.1 Danio choprae | reverse complement strand
TTATTATTATTATTATTATTATTATTATTATTATTATTATTATTTACATTTATGTTCTTGCATAACATGTACAACGGCCTCCATTATTAAAACTCTGCTATACAATCTTAAAATGCAGGGTTATTTTAACCCAGTGTTGGGTCAAATATGAACAAAGCCAACCATTGTGTTAAAAAGTATAATCAAAATAATTTTTTATAATACTTTTTTAGGGATTTGTAACCTTTAATTAGAGTTATAACAGTGTAGATAATTGACAAGAAATCAAGAGGAGCAGAGAGAGAGGAAAGGCCTGGCATAGGACTTTGAGCCAGGAATCGAACTCGCTCTATACGTCGCGTACTTAACCACAAGGCTATTAGTGCCGTTGTGTAATCAAAATTAAATAAAAAACAAAACAAAAAAAACAACAACAACAATTTGACCCAATATCGGTTTACAACAACTCAACTTTTTGAGAGCGCATGTTTGAAATCAGAGCAGTGGTTTATATTTGATCTAAAAAAAGTAATATATTTCTGTATATATATATATATCTAGTTAATGACTAGTTTAACTGGATTTAACATTACAACTTAACATAAATAAAGGTCCCATGAAGTGCTTTCGCAGCTTGAGGTAATCTCAATTGAAAAGAGGGTGGGACATAGAGTAGCTCCTCCCCTTTAAAAAAAACTGCCAATAGCATTTGGTTTTTATCCCAGCTCTGCCTATGAGAGTGGTTGAGCATCAAATGAAAAAAGCAAATGAGAAGCGTCTTGAAGGGGGCGGGGCATGTCAGATAGAGCATTTGATTGGTCAAGATTTGATTAGAAACTGTATGAGGTGACCTGAAAAAAAAAAGCATTGATCCATTTATGCGGAAGTGACGGAACTACAAGCTTTATGTGTTTATATTAGTTTTATATCTTCTTAATGCCAATTTTGTGTCTGTTTTGGAGCACAATAGCTTATTCATTCATTCATTTTCTTTTTGGGTTAGTCTTTTTATTAAAAAGGGGTCGCCACAGCGGAATGAACCGCTAACTTATCCAACATATGTTTTACACAGCGGATGCCCTTCCAGCTGCAACCCATCACTGGGAAACATCTATATGCACTCATTCACACACATACTCTAAAGCCAATTTAGCTTACCCAATTCACCTATAGCGCATGTCTTTGGACTGTGGGGGAAACAGGAGCACCCGGAGGAAACCCACGCCAACACTGGGAGAACATGCAAACTCCACACAGAAATGCCAACTGACGCAGCCGAGGCTTGAACCAGCGACCTTCTTGCTGTGAGGCGATTGTGCTACCCACTGCGCCACCGTGACGCCCCCACACTAGCTTATAGATATCCCTACGAACAGACTGAAACTAACGTCTACAATTTTTTAATTTTAATTTGACGGGACCTTTAGTGTTAACTCTTGCTTATCTTAATTAAACAGTTTTGCAGGGTCACCCGAGGCAGAATGTCCCATCATTGTAACTCAGGTCTACTCTTTATAATCACTGCTGTAAGACCCTGCAAGTGTTTATGAGGGTCTTCACTGTCTGTTTTACACTGCTGATGGTGTGTGTGCGTGCGTGCGTGCGTGTGTGTGTGCGTTTACTCTCAGTAAAACTCTAGATTTCTGTCTGTGGGTGTAAGCGAAATAATCCATTAACACAGTCGTGATTTTACAGGACGACGACTTCCTGATTTTACTGCAGCTCTTTTTATCAGCCATCAAGAGAAGCAATGTGGCTTAAAATGTGTACTTTAAACTTGCCTGATGTTAAAGCCAACATGAAATGCAGTAGCAATCCATTATCCCTTTAATAACGTGACATTAGTTCAATGCGAAACAGAGTGGATTGTGAAATGTGAGAATATAAAGTCAGATCTGAATGTGAGGGAAACATCTTGTTTCTTTTAACATCCCAATTTTAAAGTTGCAATGAAATCAACATAGTCAATTTTTATATTGGGTTACTCATTATTAATGACTTATTCTTTAAGAAAAAAATTTATATCATTAATGTGTGATTGTTATTTTTAATGAAAATAACTTCCCTCCTCCCTTTTCAACATCATCTCTTCTCTGATTGGTATTTACTAGCATGAAGGCAGGATAAACCTGTCAATCACAGGAGATCCACCAATAGCAAACCACAGCCTTTGGATCAATTCCCCCAATAAAAAAAAAATCTGCCCTTTTGGTTTACTATTTATTTACTATTACTATTTTACTATTTATATATTTACCCTATTTATATACCATGCTAAGGTAAATACAAAAATAATAACATTGTTTCTCACTGGGCGACGCGGTGGTGCAGTGGGTAGCACAATCGCCTCACAGCAAGAAGGTCGCTGGTTCGAGCCTCGGCTGGGTCAGTTGGCATTTCTGTGTGGAGTTTGCATGTTCTCCCCATGTTCGCGTGGGTTTCCTCCGGGTGCTTCGGTTTCAAAAAACATATAAAGGCAGCACTAAACGAAAACTCAGAGCTGCTGAATAACTGACCAAGATTTGACTTTTGATTTCTTCTTCCCACATTACACCGCCAGGCAATCAGAAAACCACATCTGCTCAAATCATGTTGTGAAAGACAGATTTCTTTCAGCACAACATCATGTTTTTAGATTACCTCTGATGGCTGGCTTATTCTGCAGAAGCGTACTGTAACTCTCCCCATTTCCGACAACTGGGATTTTAGAGGAGAATATCACTCTGAAGGAAGAAGCAGATGTGCAAAAACACCGAGGAGATTTTATTTCTCAGTCTCTCTTTTTTTACAAAGCAGGTTTTTATTACGGGTTTTAAGTACAGTCAATTGCAGAAATACAAAATGTCATCTACACTACCTGACAAAAGCCTTGTCGCCTATCCAAGTTTTAGGAACAGCAAATAATAACTTGACTTTTAGATGATCATTTGGTATCAGAAGTGGCTTATATGAAAGGCAAAGGCCTCTAGATTATGCTTATTTTACCAAAATAAAAGATGATCATGCCTTGATTTTGGATTATTTAATTAGGACAGTAAGGTCTGACTTTGCTTAGACAAAATTCTTGGCCCTTAACAGAAAAAATGTACAGTATTGAATATAAAGTCATGGTGTAGTGGAAAAAGAATGAATGTTGTGTATGACTCCAATGAGCTTGGAGGACTGCATCCATACATCTCTGCAATGACTCAATGATGCAATGTCAGGTAGTGTAATTCATTTTCGTTTTTTATTGGTCAAGCGAAATTAGCAGTTTATTATTCTAGAAAAAAATTTAATTCAGCAAAGAAATTGACAAAACATTGTGTTGGTTTTCAAAAACATGATTATATCTAGAATTACTGTTGATTTTAATTATTATAAATTGATAAATGCAATTTATGCACATTTTTGAGCTCGAATGATGTTGTGATGGATTGGGTTTTGTAATCAAAGAAGAGTTGTTTGTTGATGTAAATAATATGGTAGTGTTTACATAGTTTAGTATAGTTTAGTTTGTGTATATATATATATATATGTATTTGGGTGACGCGGTGGCACAGTGGGTAGCGCTGTGGCCACACAGCAAAAAGGTCGCTGGTTCGAGCCTCGGCTGGGTCAGTTGGCGTTTGAATGAGAGTGTATGGGTGTTTCCCAGTGATGGGTTGCACCTGGAAGGGCATCCGCTGCGTAAAACATATGCTGGATAAGTTGGCGGTTCATTCCGCTGTGGCGGCCCCTGATTAATAAAGGGACTAAGCTGAAAAGAAAATGAATGAATGAATATACAGTATATATATATTTTTTTTTCATTAATTGATTGATTGATTGATTGATTGGATAAAATGTAATATTACAACATTATTTGTTCCATATTTGTGTCATTTGATCCCAAACATACCTTTTCTATATGTAATTTTATTTGTATGTTTTATTTATGTTATATATTATTTTATTAATGTTTTTTTCGTTCATTGTCCATGCTAGATTTGTTTCTTACTGTTTTCATGATGGCTGCACGGTGGCGCAGTGGGTAGCCCGATCGCCTCACAGCAAGAAGGTCGCTAGTTCGAGCCTCGGCTGGGTCAGTTGGCATTTCTGTGTGGAATTTGCATGTTCTCCCCGTGTTTGCGTGGGTTTCCTCCGGGTGCTCCGGTTTCCCCCACAAGTCCAAAGACATGCGGTACAGGTGAATTGGGTAAGCTAAATTGTCCGTAGTGTATGTGTGTGAATGAGTGTATGTGGATGTTTCCTGGTGATGGGTTGCAGCTGGAAGGGCATCCGCTGCGTAAAACATATGCTGGATAAGTTGGCGGTTCATTCCGCTGTGGCGACCCCAGATTAATAAAGGGACTAAGCCGAAAAGAAAATGAATGAATGAATGTTTTCATGATGCCATTATGACTTTTCAAACTTAATATCATTTTTCATCAGAAGTAGTTTGGAACAACCTATGGGTTAATAAATGTTTATTTCACTGTTAATCTATTAAGTGCTTTTAAAGTTGTTGCCTTTTATTATTTTTGAGATGAAATTTTGTTTCATTTTATTCAAAAGAAGAAAGACAACGTTGAGTAGATGGACATTTTCAAGGCCTTTTAGAAACGATTTAGAAAACCTTTTATTTTTGTGTGTGAAAAATAAGTCTGATGTATTGTTGTGTTGCAGACTGATAGAAATGATCAGAGAAGCACTGATGACATGATGATCATCGTCTATCTTTAAAATACCACTGCTGATCAGCTTTTATTTTCTTTCCCCTTCATTTTCAATCAGCAGTTAAGCACATTCTGATCTAATAAATCTGCCATGACAGTGTGTGATTGTGTCTGATTACAGTCTTCAGGTGGTGTGCGTGTGTGCGTGAGGTCGTGTGTATGCATATGTAATTAGCTGTGTGTCCGAGATGGAGAATCAATCATCCAATCATTCATCAGCCTGACAGGAGATATATGGATAAAAACAGCGGTCCGACGTCTCCAGCATCGGAATGATAAAAAAAAAACATCTTCTACACTCTTGACATTGATATAGCCAAAGTGACAATTTCCAGAAATAATCAGTTCATATTTCATTTCAGTAATGCATTTCCATGATTTAGTAGGCCATGGTTTTAATTTTTGTATTATTATGGAATTGTATAATTATTGTTGCTTAGCTTGGCTTGGTTGGTTAGGGTTGCGCTAAAATTTGCACTCTTTTCAGACTTCACTGGTTTTTATTATGGAAGAAAGAAAGAAAAAATAGGTTAGTACTTTTGATTAAAAATGATGTTAACTTTGAAAAGGTCATAATGGCATCATAAAACCAGTCAGACGAAGACATCGAACAATTAACGAAAAATTTAATTAAATTAAAATAAAAAAAAATATATAGTATGGGATCAAATGACAAAATGGAACAAGCAATGCTGTAATGTTACATTTTGTCCAATCAATCAATCAATCAATTAACCAACCCATCCATCCATCCACCCATCCATCCACCCATCCACCCATCAATCTATCATTCTGTCTTTTTCCATTCGTCCATCATACTGTCTTTTTTCTATCCATCCATCATTCTGTCTTTTTTCTATCATCCATCCTTTCATCCATCATTCTGTCTTTTTATTCATTCATCCATCCATCATTCTGTATTTTTTCCATCCATCCATCATCCATCCATCCATCCATCCAGCCATCCATCATTCTGTTTTGTTCCATCCATCCATCATCCATCCATCCATCATTCTGTCTTTTTCCATCCATCCATCATTCTGTCTTTTTTCCATCCATCCATCATCCATCCATCCATCCATCCATCATTCTGTTTTTTTCCATCCATCCATCCATCATTCTGTCTTTTTTCCATCCATCCATCCATCCATCCATCATTCTGTCTTTTTCCATCCATCCATCATCCACCCATCCATCCAGCCATCCAACATTCTGTTTTTTTTCCATCCATCCATCATTCTGTCTTTTTTCCATCTATCTATCATCCATCCATCCATCCATCATCATGTCTTTTTTCCATCCATCCATTCATCCATCCAGCCAGCCATCCATCATTCTGTCTTTTTTCCATCCATCCATCCATCATCCATCCATCCATCCATCCATCCATCCATCATTCTGTCTTTTTTCCATCCATCCATCCATGCATCCATCCATCCATCCATCCATCATTCTGTCTTTTTTCCATCCATCCGTCTATCCATCCATCCATCCATCCATCCATCCATCCATCCATGTCTTTTTGCCATTCATCCATCCATCCATCCATCTTTTTTCCATCCATCCATCCATCTGACTTTTTGCCATCCATCCATCCATCCATCCATCCTTCTGTCTTTTTTCTATCCATCAATCCATCTGACTTTTTTCCATCCATCCATCCATCCATCCATCCATCCATCCATACTGTCTTTTTTCCATCCATCCATCCATCCATCATCCATCCATCATCCATCCATCCATCCATACATCCATCCAACCATCTATCAATCCAAATACCCCCCCCCCCCCTATTTTGCTCATTCCCAAAGCAAAATAAATATATAGAATCAAAATACTCCAAAGTAAAAAGCAAAAAGGAGATAATAATTAGGGGATTAAAAAAATAAACCAGAAATGTAAGCAGAACATGTTTTTGTCACTTTCACTCTTATTCTTCTATTGTTTATTATCATGCGCTCTACTTTCCAAAAGTCAGCCGTCATAACTGGATTGTCACAGTATTGTCACAGAGGATGAAAAGGGCTGAAACAAACAAACAAACAACAAACAAACAAACAAACAAACCGACTGACGCAGCAGCGAAATGTACAATGAGCAATCAATGGCTGGAGAATCAGCATGTAATGTGAATTAAAAGCTTGACTTAATCCAGCATTCTGCACAGGAGAACAAGAGAAACACAGGACAGTCCCATCTGGAAAAAGCAGATTAAACAGTGTTTCAATAGAAACTGAAGAGGTTTGCAAAGAGAGAGAGAGAGAGGGAGAGATAGAGAGAGAGAGATAGAGAGAGAGAGAGACAGGGAGAGGGAGAGGGAGAGGGAGAGAGACAGGGAGAGGGAGAGGGAGAGGGGGGGAGGAGAAAGAACATTTACTCATTATTTTCTCACCCTCAAATAGTTACAAAACTTAATGAAAGCTGAAAACCTGTAACCATTGACTTCTATAGGAAAACAAATACTGTGAAAGTCAATTAGTGTCAGCTACCAGCATTCTTCAAAATATCTTCTTTTGTGTCCAACAGAAGAAAGAAACTCTTAAAGGTTTGAAACAAGTGAAGCGAGAGTAAATGATGACATCATTTTCCTTTTCGGGTGAACTATCCCTGTTTACATACAGTAAGATGTAAACACAAGTCTCTTCAGAACGTGTCAGCCCATTGTCAGCTCAAATATTTTTTTTATATCTTGTCAAATTTGCAGATTTTAAGATACCGAAATACATTGTTCATGTGCGTGTTCCTTTAAATGCAAATGAGCTGCTGCTTTCCAGAAGAGGGCGGAGCCTTACAAGCTATTCTGATACTCAAAACAAGCTAATATCGCTCAGCTAAAATGTCAGAAATGACAAGTAGTAAATGAAAGCCTTACACATTCAATTAGGATTAGCTCTGGTGAATACAGAAGGCATTGTAACTTTAGCCACGTTAGCCATACAGCATGTTCACAAGTGCATTCGGAAGGGACATTTGGAAACATGTTCGAAATGCGAAGTGACACTCTCGTTGGTGAAGCAGTCCGGTGTAAAATATTTCTTTGCCTAAATATGTAGGCTAGTTCAGTAGTATGGTTTGCAATCGTGCTCTTGCATTGCTTAATTCTTTGCCTGGTAGATTGATCGTTGTAAACAGCACTCATTTAAATTTTCATTTTTGATAGTTTTTTTACTTCAGAAAAAGAAACCAAAAACGTTTTGAAGACATTGTGCCGAAACGTTTGTTGTTGGGTTTTTTCCACCCTGAATATTCATTCATTTATTTTCATTTCGGCTTAGTCCCTTTATTAATCTGGGGTCGCCACAGCGGAATGAACCGCCAACTTATCCAGCATATGTTTTACGCAGCGGATGCCCTTCCAGCTGCAACCCATCACTGGGAAACATCTACACACACTCATTCACACTCATACACTATGGACAATTTAGCCTACCCAATTCACCTGTACCGCATGTCTTTGGACTTGTGGGGGAAACCGGAGCACCCGGAGGAAACCCACACCAACACAGGGAGAACATGCAAACTCCACACAGAAACGCCAACTGACCCAGCCGAGGCTCGAACCAGCGACGTTCTTGCTGTGAGGCGAACGTGCTACCCACTGCGCCACCGTGAGGCCCTCCCCCCTGAATAATGTAAAATAATTAAAAAAAAAATAACAATATCAAAATGAAAATATTTAAATGAGTGTGGATCAATACTTCTTGAAATAAGCCCAAATAGTGGCATTAAGCACATTTACTCAAAAATTTAATTCACCCACACTTTCTTATTTGAATTGGTTCATCCAAAAACAGAAGATTAGTGTTGTTTTCTGGCCTGGGGGGGTTGGGTGGGAGGATACGAGGATAGGGAATGAAATTTAGGCAGGATATTATAGTAGTTTTGGAATGATCTGATAGGCTAGCTAATGATTAGCGATAAGGATCAGCTGTTGTCGATCATATCACGTGCTCCTCTCGAAACTAGTTTGTGAATCTTCACGTATCATATTGTATGTATTGTTGAGGCCTGTGACTGTATGAGGATTTTAGGAATAAGAAATTATAAGGTAATTTTATTAATGATTACTGAATTATTTTTACTGTTCAATTGCTGTACCTGAAAACTGTTAGACTTGGAAAACGATAGAACACCGTTTGTTTCAATTGTAACTTTTTCTTTATTGTATTTATCTATGCTTGTAGGTTGTTTATTAGATTTTATGCTGATGCACTCACTGAAAAAGAAATATTTCTGCAAAATTGTTGCAAACAGTTTATATGTGTGGGCAGCACGGTGGCGCAGTGGGTAGCACAATCGCCTCACAGCAAGAAGGTCACTGGTTCGAGCCCCGGCTGGGTCAGTTGGCGTTTCTGTGTGGAGTTTGCATGTTCTCCCCGTGTTGGCGTGGGTTTCCTCCGGGTGCTCCGGTTTCCTCCACAAGTACAAAGACATGCGGTATAGGTGTATTGGGTAAGCTAAAATGTCCATAGTGTATGTGTGTGAATAAGTGTGTATGGATGTTTCCCAGTGATGGGTCGCAGCTGGAAGGGCATCCGCTGTGTAAAACATATGCTGGATAAGTTGGCGGTTCATTCCACTGTGGCGACCCCAGATTAATAAAGGGACTAAGCCGAAAAGAAAATGAATGAATGAATGAGTTTATATGTGTTGAATTTAAACAAACAAATTAAACTTAGTAATGTTCAACTTCATTTGTTTGTTTAAATTCAGCCCAAATAAATAGTTTACAACTACTTAACTTAAAAAAAAGAGTAAATCCAAGGAATCATCTTTGAATCCTTTTTTTTAGTGCTCCCTTACAAAATCGTCCCAATCTATCTAAAATGATCAGTTATTTCCAAGCTGAGATATACAAGTCATCTGGTGAAATAGTTTTCATATACCGCAGATTAACAAAATATCGAAACGCAGCCCTATTATGGAGTAAAATCCCCTTTATACATCACAAGAGGAGCAAAATCTAACACGCTTGCAGTGATTATGAAAATTAAGTCGCCTTAACAGTTCCAAGTAATGGGTTTACTCACTTTTTTAAGTAACTAATAGGTTTTTACAGTGTAGAGAAATGCATGATGGGTGAAGTGACAGCTGTGTGCCCAACACACACGCACACATGCACGCACACACACACACACACACACACATTTGACATTGACAGCATAAGCATGTCGGGTCCTGTGAAGCATGACTGACACTGGGAATCAGACACATCTTTATGTCTCCAGATCTCATTACACTCCATTAAAGGGAAGCCATTCGGTCAAATAAATGAACGGACCACTAAAGGCAGCAAACAAACACATCACAGGGAAATAAATTAATGAAGAGTTTTAATGAAGATGTGAGGTTCGTCTTCTGCTGTAACTACTAAGCGTCACATTTTTTTCTCTCCTGGCAATTGAAAGAGTTAAATTGCTATGTTTTTGTTGCGAGTGCCATATTAAATATGTTTGATAAATTATTAACCTAGCATGAGAAGTATGTCTAAATTAATAATTTTGACCCGTCATGCTTCAGAAGTTCTGACCTTCTTGAAAATCACACAGAAATGATGTAATTTTTCACTGCTCTTCTGAAATACTATTGCATTGATTTGTAATAAAATGTTGTTGTTTTTTTATATTATTATCATTATATTAACAGACTTTAAATGACCCTAATGCATTTTTATGTATTTTTTATGTTAATGCTTGTTTAATGCTTGCTAATACAATTTTAGACTCTTTCATTCATTTTAATTTCGGCTTAGTCCCTTTATTAATCTGGGGTCGCCACAGCGGAATGAACCGCCAACTTATCCAGCATATGTTTTACGCAGCGGATGCCCTTCCAGCTGCAACCCATCTCTGGGAAACATCCATACACACCCATTCACACTCATACACTACGGACAATTTAGCTTACCCAATTCACCTGTACCGCATGTCTTTGGACTTGTGGGGGAAACCGGAGCACCCGGAGGAAACCCACACCAACACGGGGAGAACATGCAAACTCCACACAGAAA
>CAIGQW010054046.1:1910975-1921056 GCA_903798125.1 Danio choprae | reverse complement strand
ATAATAATAATAATAATAATAATAATAATAATAATAATAATAATAATAATAATAATAATAATAATAAATAATTGTCCTTATTTGTACAGCAAAATACTTTATTTCAAAATTATGTGGAGAAAAGTAAACAAACAAACAATACTGCGGGGGACATTTTTGCTAATTGTCATTTAAAATGTACAGAAAAATTACAATTCTTCTAAAATCATAGGAAATTACAAGATTCTACTTTTACCCTAAGTAAACGTTGTTAAACCAATTGTGTTGGATATTTTTAATGCACTGAAAAACAGTTGGAAAAAAAAATAATTTAGCAAATTAGTGTCATGTATAATGTACATTAAAATACCTTATCTCAAATCTGTAGAAAACAACAAGATGCAAATCGTTGAGTTTAAGTTAAAGCAACTGCATTAATGGCTTATTTCTAGCACGTTCTGTGTACACTGAGTTAGTTCATAATGTTGTATGATTTCTGCATTCTGACCTTAAGCTAGGACACGTCTAAATCCTGATGAAATAAAACCACTGTAATCTCGTGTTTTCCCAAGGTGAACGTCTGAGATGCTCTATATTAGAATTTTCAAATGCGAACTTTTGATCTGTAACAACCTGCAAGGTTCAGTTGATAGAGAACCATGTGCATTTTTATAAAAACGAGAAGCCAGTTATAAAACCGCGGTCATCAAATGTCACGTCATACATAAATGTCACACCTGTATATTATTAGTGAGATATTTAAAAGAAGCCACAGATTCCCTGTTTTACTAAAGATGTATAGTTTCTACATCAATTATAAAAACAAAATAGGAGTGTATACAAAGCATGTTCTAGTTAACTAGTTACGTTATTTTGCTGTTAGTGAATCTGCATGTGCTTATTAAAAATAAAGCCATTTGTGTGGTTTAATAAATTAAAAAAGCAATAAATAAATAAAACACAGTTAAAGTAACACTACTTTTTGGAAAATACTCCCCTAAGATAACTCCCCTAGAGTTTTACCATGTTTTGAATCCATTCAGCCAATCTTCAGGTCTGGCGGGAGCACTTTTAGCTTAGCTTAGCATAAATCATTAAATCGGATTAGACCATTAGCATCACACTCAAAAAAAAGAGTACTAAGACCAACAATATGGTTATAGGAACTATTCTCTTATTCTGGAGTAATAATCAAGGGACTTTGGTGTGCAGCAGGAGCAATGATAAATCTAACAATCGTCAGCAACCATGGAGACAGACACGCTCGATAATAAACACAGCAGATATAGCAGATATAGTATGATTTGATGAATTCATTCATTCATTTTTTTTTCGGCTTAGTCCCTTTATTAATCTGGGGTCGCCACAGTGGAATGAACCGCCAACTTATCCAGCATATGTTTTACGCAGCGGATGCCCTTACAGCTGCAAGCCATCACTGGGAAACAACCATACATACCCATTCACACGCATTCAGAATTCACCTAGCAACCGGAGGAAACCCACGCAAACACGGGGAGAACATGCAAACTACACACAGAAACACCAACTGACCCAGCCGGGGCTCGAACCAGCGACCTTCTTGCTGTGAGGCGATTGTGCTACCCACTGCGCCACTGTGCTGCTTGATGAATTCAACCAAAATAAAAAACAAACAATCCATTTGGAGAATTAGTTATTAATAGTCCTTATAAACCATGCATTTTTGTCTATTTTCACATTTTCTGGGATTGTACAGTATGGACAAGGGTCCCACTTCCTCTAAACACGGTGTGACCCACATGACTGGAACACAGAAATAGTTGTAAGTGCGAATATTTAAAAAAAGAAGCTTTCAAGTGATGAAGTTTCCATTTTTGTCACTTACTTTACCTTGCCTTGGACTTGGACTTGGATAATTTTGTTGTTTAAGCTTTCAAGTGATGTTTGGTTCATTAGGATAAGGAAATATTTGATACAGCTAGGGTTAAAAAAATAAAAAAAGTAGTAAAATGTAGTCAAAAATTGTCAAAAAAAAAAAAGTTTTGGTAAATATACAGTTGGAGATTTACAAAATATGTTCATGGAACGTGATCTTATTTAATATTTCAATGGTTTTTGACATAAAAAAACTATTATTTTCACCCATACAATGCATTTTGTTGTTTATAATATACTCATGCAACATTGGTCCAGGGTCATATATGTATGTAAATACATACATACATATACATATGCATATACATATTGATAAATGCATACATACATATGCATATAAAGCAGGGAAAATAAGTATTGAACACGTCACCATTTGTTTTAGAAACTTGAAATTTCCCCCGGATGTTGGTAACAACCAAAGAAATCCATATATGCAAAGAAAACAAAACTAAATAGTTTAATAATCAAGTTATGCGTAATAAAATGAAATGACACAGGGAAAAAACATTGAACACATGAAGAAAGGGAGGTGTAGAAAGGCAGTGAAGGCCCAGACAGCAGCTGAAATCTCTCAGGAGTTTTTCAGCAACCTTCTGCCCTTCGTCATTTAATATCAGCTGCTTCAGTCCAACATCTACATTAGCAGGATGATGAAGATGAAACCAGGGTGGACATTTCAGCAAGATACTGATGCAAAACACAGCCAAGGAAACTCTCAATGCTTTCAGAGCATTGTAGAACGGCCCAGCCAATCACCTGACTTGAATCCAATAGAAAATACAAAATAAAGATCAGATTTGATAGACGAGACCCACAGAACCATCAAGATTTTTACACTCTGTTGAAGTCACAGCTGAGCAATGCATGTGACTTCATTCTCCATATGAGAGGCGTCTTTAAGCTGCCAGCACCAAAAAAGCCTTTTATATAAAGTATTAAATATGTTTCAGTAGTTCAGTGCTTTCTCCTTCTGTCATTTTATTGTTATTATACATAACTCATTTGTTTTTTTGTATTGTTTGGGTTTTTACCAAAATCTGGTTCAATTCCATGTCAAAAGCTCCTTTAGAAATATTATTCCCAGAAAAAAAAACATGACGTGTTCAATACTTTTCCCCCCGCTGTACATACATGCATGCATACAAACAACAGTTTTTAATTCATATTCAGTATGACGTTTCATATGCACATGCTCTGCAAAGCACAGGTCGGAGACCTGTGAGCAAACATTTCAAATGCTGAGAAACAAGAACACAAAAGACATTCAATCGAATCGATTTGAGACCCATTTGGAGGGAGGATATGCATATATTTATATTTTCCCATTCATTCCCATCTCACCTTGAGCCAGCCTGAACAATCCAATATTTGATCTGGGCTTAGCTGGGAGATTTAATCCCACAGCGAGATGAAAAAGGGCTTTTCACCAACTTGAGTTTATGCAATTTTGCCTGCTAGTGCAATTCTATGGAAATGCGTTTTCCTCCATTCCCACAGCCTGGATTAGACTGCGAATATGTGAAAGAAACCATTAATGGCTCAAAGCAAACGTCACGGCCCAGTGTGAAGAGTTTCATCTGAAACGGTTCGAGCGTGGCTTATTTATTTATTTATTTCTCTGTTTGCCTGAGCTTTTCTTGGCTTTAAGCACAGTCAACATGAATCTGAATGTTTGCATGTTGCTTGAGCGATTTCTCTATGTGATCTTTAATCAAGTTGCTGTGATTTGTTTCCCGCTGACGCCACACTGACAGTTGTGTAATGCAAACCTGGTTCAAAACCTTAAGGTTCATATGTTAATGTTTGTAATATTTATTGAAATAAAAGCATTTAATGCTAAGAAATCTGTAAAAATCACAATAAAGGCACAATATTTATGATTTGTTTATTATGATTGTTATGAAGCATTTTTTTACTGACTTATGTACTTATCCCAGGACGACGCGATGGCACAGTGGGTAGCACAATTGCCTCACAGCAAGAAGGTTGCTAGTTCAAGCCTCGGCTGGGTCAGTTGGCATTTCTGTATGGAGTTTGCTTGTTTTCCCCATGTTCGCGTGGGTTTCCTCCAAGTGCTCCGGTTTCCCCCACAAGTCCAAAGACATGTGCTATAGGTAAATTGGGTAAGCTAAATTGTCCATAGTGTATGTGTGTGAATGAGTGTGTGTGGATGTTTCCCAGTACTTAGTTGCGGCTGGAAGGGCATTTGCTGCGTAAAACATATGCTGGATAAGTTGGCGGTTCATTCCGCAGTGGCGACCCCAGATTAATAAAGAGACTAAGCCGAAAAGAAAATGAATGAATGAATGTACTTATCCCAAATATTTCGAAGAATGCTGTAATTCAGGGGAAAAAACAGTTTTGACTAGTGAGACAGAACGTGCGCTGTGTGTTCATGCTAATGACGTCACACACCCTCGATTTATTGTGTGTTTTATTAGACTGCACAAAGCAGCATTATAAAAGAAGCCTAAAATATTACTGTTATGATAGGAGTCCCAAAGACCACAACTCCCATGATTCCACACTCAGTCAGAACATCATTAAACATGATTTGTTTGTTGTGAATACGCTCCATCTGTGGTGAACAATACATACTATGTCTTTAACAAAAACATGCTAGTAAATATTGGGTTTTTATAGTTAACTACAATTAAAAGCATAGAATTAAAACTACGAATTACATTCTCAACACTCTAAGATCGTTTGGCAAACAGTTCAGCACAACACTATAGCTCACTTGCAAAAGCTCATATCTTTTCCAAAACTGTTCACTCGTGTCAAAACAAAATTTCCTTCTCCTTTAAACAGTCAGTACCCCCAAAATGCTTCGTCCCTTTGACATAGTGTAAGCACTGCAAGTCATGTTTAGATGTTTTGTCACTATGACAGGACCATTGAAACATCCCTCATGTCCACCTTTCAGTCTTAGCCCAGTTCTGTATTCAAAATAGTTACTGTACTTTTTTTTGACAATGGAATTGTGTATAAAACTAAATAAAAGAAATGTATAAGGTTTATAAAATTGATAAGAAATAAGGATTTTAGGTTAAGAGTAGCCTCCAAGTTTTGACATCACACATTGCACTCATACTGCCAAGGAAATTGTAACCATTGTCAATCACACATATAAAGTAACTTTCAAGAGTTCACACTTAGTTGATGATTTAATAAGCTTGTTTGGCATGCTGTCCTGGAAGAGAGCCCTGAACTCAAGGGATCCTCGAGCCCAGGGCTCCATCCCATTCGCAGAGCCAGAGCGGAGATTGAGCTCAGGTAGATCTTGAGAACTTTCCGGCTGAAGTGGCTAAGGTGAACTACTTTGAGAAGGAAAGGTACTGATGCTGGAAGCTAGACAAAGCGACCGTTTGGCTTAGTCTGTTATGTATGACGCATATCTTTGGACGGTGGGAGGAACGCAGGGGAAACCCATGCGGATCATCATCCACTTGGATGATGCTACGGCAGCCACAGGACAACGGCTCACCACACACCAGCTATTGGTGGAGTGGAGAGACAGTGATAGAGCCAATTCAGTGGATGGGGATGATTGAGAGGCCATGATCTGTAAGGGCCGATGCCGATGTTTACAAGAAGTGCCATGGGATTTTTGATGACCACAGAGAGTCAGGATCTCAGTTTAACGTCTCATCCAAAAGACGGCGCTCACTGGTAGTATAGTGTCCCCTTCACTATACTGGGGCATTAGGACTCACACAGACCACAGGTTGAGTGCCCTCTGCTGGCCTCACTAACACCACCTCCTACAGCAACCTAGTTTCCCAATGTGGTCTCTCATCCAGGTACTGACCAGGCTCAGCCCTGCTTAGCTTCAGAGAGTAACCTGTCTTGGGCTGCAGGGTGATATGGCTGTGGCTATATAAGAAATATGGCTGTGGCTATGTCTTTTGCAGTATTTTCCGCAACTGTGTTGAAAAACTGGCCAGTGCTGTAAAAGGAGCTTTTGTGACTTATTAAATTAGTCTTGATAATTAATAAAGCGGTGTCACCTTCAGCTGTACGACTAATGCTTGCTCCGCTTCTGATAAATTGCCATCTCGCGGAAATCCCTGTTGTTTCACAAGCATAACAACAAAGACAAATGTTCAATCCGCAGTAAATGCACATCACTGTCAGACCTCCAAATGACTCGCCATTGATCAAATGCTGTGTGACGCAACCTGACGGAGGCACATTTGTGATTTTGGTTCTATACTGGCCCAGTGTGGCGTTCATTTATCTGACAGCGTCCCGGTGTCTACTGAGCATTTCCAGCCAGCGCGCTGTTCTGTTTGTGCTCAGGTCATGAGGTTTCACCGTGAGACTTCAGCTTGCCAAAACTCAAATACTGGTCCCAATTCGCGTACTAAATAGTATTCAAAAATAGTGTTCCTTAATAGTATCCTTAATACCGGAGTGTTTCCGGTAAAACTATTTCCCGTAAAAATTCGAAGTGTAGAACTGTCCATACTCTAACTGCTAATATTGCCCACAATACGTTGTACGTTGGAGGTGAATTTGATTAGAACTACAAACTCGAGAAAGACGTGTAAATAAACTACAAACATGGTGGACACTCAAGACCAACCAGCAATTAGAGAGGCTTCGGTAAAGTTGTTTATATGACTTTTAATTAGTATTTATCCAACTGGAAAATATTTAAATCACATTTTATTTCATCTGCAACAACAATGGGAACTTATATAAAGACGTGTTTAGACATTAACTTCTGAATGCATTATTCTGTAAACACCTGAGGAGATTTCTCTGCGTGAAAGACTCGTGAATGGAAGATTAACACACAGCTGAATCTACAATAATGTAGGTAATTAAATATGAAAGAAATGTGGATGATGTGTCGACATGATTGACAGGGAACATAACTTAGCAACATAACGATCTGTAAATGAGGAAGTAGTATGTCCCCAGCTGTTACACACTCAAATGTATATACTTTTCCTTCACACAAAAAAGTACATACTTTTAGGGCGTAGTATAAGTATCCGAATTGGGACGCAGCAAAATATATGTATATTTTTTAAGGGCATTACTGATTTTGTAGAGTGCTCAACTGGTTTTGTGTTTTTGTTCACACATTTTAATGCTCCTCTTGATGATTTCAGGAAACAATCACAACCGATTAGACCTGTGCCGTTTCACTGTTTTGGAAAATAAGCATAATAGTGATTGCTTTACTTTTCCTTGATTCTCCGTGTATTTTCCCCTGTTTTCTCCACAGGCGTCTGAACGATCCAAACTGCTCTGAAATGAATCAGCACTTTAATCATCAACTTTATAGTCAGCTGTCAAAGTGTAAAACCAAATATGCTAGACTAATATAGCGCTTGCATTTAAAAATGAGGATTCAATAAAAGAGAATATACTATTACAACAGTACAATGTTTATTGCAAATCCATGTGCATTTGAATGTGTGCACAGTATACACATTTATATAACAACAAATCTTTATTCATTCATTCATTCATTTTCTCTTCGGCTTAGTCCCTTTATTAATCTGGGGTCGCCACAGCGGAACGAACCGCCAACTTATCCAGCATATGTTTTACGCAGCGGATGCCCTTCCAGCCGCAACCCATCACTGGGAAAAACATCCATACACACTCATTCATTCATACACTACGGACAATTTAGCTTACCCAATTCACCTATAGTGCATGTCTTTGGACTTTTGGGGGAAACCGGAGCACCCGGAGGAAACCCACGCGAACACGTGGAGAACATGCAAATTTCCACACAGAAATGCCAACTGTCCAATGTCCAATGACCACAGTGTACTCATCTTCTGATGGCTACTTCCAGCAGGATAAAGCGCCATGTCATAAAGCGCGAATCATCTCAGACTGGTTTCTTGAACATTACAATGAGTTCACTGTACTCAAATGGCCTCCACAGTCACCAAAACTCAATCCAATTGAGCACCTTTGGGATGTGGTGGAACGTGAGAGTAACCTTCTTGCTGTGAGGCGAGTGTGCTACCCACTGCGCCACCGCATCGCCACAAATCTTTATATATATCCAAAAAGAAGTTGCTATAATTATAATCAAACTCTTTACATTTAAGTTCTTTTAAATTGTGTTATTATGTTTGCATATTTGACTCATTCCAGAATTGCACATACATTTCAAGCATTTCCCATTCATTTTCTTAAACTGGAATGATATACAACACGTATCATTTATAGTAAACTGAATCCTTCACTAATGTAAATAATGCTTGTATGCGAGAGGGGACATTTCGTTATGTTATTTAACAAGACCATACATAGTAGTATATAATATAGAATAAGAAAAATTAGACTGTCTTATTTTCTTATTTATAGGGGGAAAATACTATAGATGCCTCACAGTGGCGCAGTGGATAGCACGTTCGCCTCACAGCAAGAAGGTCGCTGGTTCAAGCCTCGGCTGGGTCAGTTGCCGTTTCTGTGTTGAGTTTGCATGTTCTCCCCGTGTTGGCGTGGGTTTCCTCCGAGTGCTCCGGTTTCCCCCACAGTCCAAAGACATGCAGTACAGGTGAATTGGGTAAGCTAAATTGTCCGTAGTGTGTGTGTGGATGTTTCCCAGTGATGGGTTGCAGCTGGAAGGGCATCCGCTGCGTAAAACATATGCTGGATAAGTTGGCGGTTCATTCCGCTGTGGCGACCCCAGATTAATAAAGGGACTAAGCCAAAAAGAAAATGAATGAATACTATAGATGCCCATGTCTGCTTTCCACATTTTAAGTTCAAGGTTAAGTTGCTTTATGACTTTTTTTTGCAGCTTTGCCAAGCATTTGATCTATTTCATACATGCATGTTTTTGAAAGTACCAAATCTAACAGTAAATGGAAAAAGCAACATATCATACAGACAACAAATCTGATACGTATTATACTAATTACAATTACAACAATGTCGATTACGTAGAATCATGCAAATAGGTTACCTTATGATGTAAATATATTTTGTTGCTGATTTGGCTGTCATGTAGTTCTTTCCAATAAAATATTACGGTTTCTCTGAGCCACTTAAGTTGTAGAAGTCTCTCTTTCTCTCTCTCTGCTGATTATTTGAATAAATCTTTGCACATGTAGGTATAAGAGGATTTAGATTTTGCCTCTCCTCTGCTCTGTTAATGAGCTGAGATACACACTTATGGATCGACATCACATTAAACAAACCCTGGATATCATTTCCACATTCGTCTTCATGAAGTCGAGCTTTAACCAATATACCTCGAGTGCTCGAGTTTTAAATCCGCGTGTTAAATCTGTCTTTTAAAAAGCACTGTTCCCTAAAGTACATGACATTTGACAGATAATTGAGATCTTTGTTTCGCTCTCCTGAGAGTCGTGTGTGTTTGCATCTCATCTGTAATGAGGAAAAAAAACCACATCTGTTGTTTGGTGATGCTGAACCTTGTTTGTGTTTGAGGTCTCAGATCCCTTAAGGGTTTTTTAGTGGCTAAAAACAATTATTATATTAGCCTTAAAGTGGCTGTTTGTTGAAATGTTCATGTATTAATTGTTTTCTTATTGCTGATGTGTGAACAGCTTATAATGAAACTTAAAAAGAAAGAAATTGACTTTTCAAGACTGTAGACTCTAGATATACATTCACCGGCCACTTTATTAGGTACACCTTACTAGTACCGGGTTGGACCCCCTTTTGCCTTCAGAACTGCCTTAATCCTTCGTGGCATAAATTCAACAAGGTACTGGAAATATTCCTCTGAGATTTTGGTTCATATTGACATGATAGCATCACGCAGTTGCTGCAGATTTGTCGGCTGCACATCCATGATGTGAATCTCCCGTTCCACCACATCCCAAAGGTGCTCTATTGGATTGAGATCTGGTGACTGTGGAGGCCATTTGAGTGCACTCATTGTAATGACATACAGTGCACTCATTGTAATGTTCAACAAACCAGTCTGAGATGATTCGCGCTTTATGACATGGCGCTTTATCCTGCCGGAAGTAGCCATCAGAAGATGAGTACACTGTGGTCATTGGACATGGTCAGCAACAATACTCAGGTAGTCTTTTTAAAATTTAAAATATCTTTTTCGAAATATTTTACTTAATAAATATTTTGTTAAATATTTGTATTATATTATATTAAAATATTATATCATTTTAATGTATTACTATTAAATATTTATTCATATTTTGTAAAAAAAAAA
>CAIGQW010054046.1:1818706-1846143 GCA_903798125.1 Danio choprae | reverse complement strand
TGTATGGGTTTTTGTAAGATGTTAATATTTGCTTTATTATATAATATCTGCTATGATTTAATAATAAAAATAAAAATAATTATCATTATATTATCAGTTAGAATTATTATGGTAAACAAACACACAAACAAACAAACAAACAAACAAACAAATAAATAAATAAATAAACAGTTGTGTTTGAATTTAGCTTTTTGTAGTTAATAGTTTTTTTGTTAATATTTTGAGCAAAAGATTGAAAGGTTAAAATATATATAGTTTGGGGTTTTTTTTAAGCAAAGAATGAACCTATATGCTTAGGTTTGATCTGCATGAACATTGAACATTAGTACTAATGGATGGAGACCTTAAACAATTTATGAATTTACTCAGTAATATAATCAATGTGCCAAAGGGTGCTCCTGTCTCTAATATGGTTTTTGACTGCATTCAATACACACTGAATAAAGTTATTGTATTTATAGATGATTACAGCTGTGAAAATGCTTTTTCAAACAATGCATCTGGTGGCAATTCAAACCAACTTTTTTTTTTTTACTAATATTATACTAATCCTAAAATCCATGTTAAAAATCATCATCAACTTAGTTTTTCTCCTCTTTCCAGTCTCACAAATCTGTCCGCTTTCTCGTATAGAGATTAAACTGAACATGGACGGATATGCTTTTGCTTTCTATTCCCTATCAATGTCTAAATCACAGTATTTACCCTTTTTTACCTTTGTTTTATTGCATCTGTGAGCTGTAGATTTTGTCTGCGACACCTGGTTACTGTCATCCATCAGCATTCAGTCATTTTCAGCACTCCGTGACCCTTTTCTGCGTCATCCTGAAATAAATCTGTTGATTTAATCCTGCATTTGAGTCTAGACCTCAGATGTGCTGATTTCAGCTGCGCTTCTCTGCAGAACAAAAAGCACATGAACAATCATTCATTCACAAACACATCATCCTGCATCTTGTTTTGCTTTCTCCTTGACAGACTGGACATTACTAGTTTCAGCACGTAAAAAAAAAATCATCCGACAGCTTCCGGTGGTTTATTGCTTTCATAAAACTGGAACAACTGGATGTTGTTTGTATATATTGCTGCAATTACGCTGGATACTGGGATATTACACTAAAACAGATAACAGTGTGTAGCTAATATTAGGCATATATACCATAGTAATGACTTAAGTGTCAATAAGACATGGAGACACAAATAAGCGCACTAAAAGGGGACCTAACATACCATTTTACAGGTTGTAATATAACTCTCATGCTCTCGGAATGTATCTATGAAATGTCAGCTCAAAAACGTTGATGGAAGTAAAATAAAAAAAGGTTGTGTCTCTTTAAATGCTAATGAGCTCGCAGTGCTTCCAGAAGAGGGCAGAGTCTTTACAGACTGTGCCTCAATTACTCCAACCAGAGGTGGGACCAAATCATTTGCTATTCCATAATGCCAATTCATTAATGGGAGAGAAGGGACGCAACTGATGGGGGTAGATCAAGTGATAATGATAAATGGTGGATGTAGTACATCCAAATTCCATTCATACTTCTTCCATTCATACTATATAGAACATACTTTTCTAACTGTCAGGTAATAAATTCAACTCAAGTGGTAGGCGATTTTGGACGCAGCCATTGTTTTGCATGTCTTGAGTCTTTGCATTCAATTCTCGAGTCAAGTCCCGAGTTAAAACAGACAAGTCCAAGTCGATAAGCAACTCTCATGCTCTCAGAAAGTGACAAAAATTTCAGCTGAACATGTTTATTCAATTCAATTCAATTCATCTTTATTTCTATAGTGCTTTTATAATGTAGATTGTGTCAAAGCAGCTTAACAAGTTCTAGTT
The DNA here is from genome assembly GCA_903798125.1 of Danio choprae. Taxonomy (NCBI): domain Eukaryota; kingdom Metazoa; phylum Chordata; class Actinopteri; order Cypriniformes; family Danionidae; genus Danio; species Danio choprae. Next base: position 1,844,303 of record CAIGQW010054046.1, on the reverse strand, counting down.
GTTTAGTGGAAGTTAGTATTTGCTGTCTCTTTAAATGCAAATGAGCTGCTGCTCCCCGCTTTCTTTCCAGAAGAGGGTGGAAGTCTTTACACTTTGTGCCCCAGTTACTCTAACAGTAATAAACAAACATCTGATGTTTGCGTTTTAAAGCCTTGTCAGTTTAAACTCCTGATTTTCTCTTGAACACATAGATTATTCATGAAGTAATATTTAAATTGAAACAGAACTAATCCAGCCCCAAAAAACAAAACAAAACAAAACAAACAATGACTTTAGCCCCTTTCACACATACAGACCTTTTCGGAAAATTACCGGCATTTTACAGGTTGTAATATAACTCTCATGCTTTCAGAATGTATCTATGAAAGGTCAGCTCAAAAACGTTGATGGAAGTAAAATAAAAAAGGTTGTCTCTTTAAATGGTAATGAGCTCGCATTGCTTCCAGAAGAGGGCAGAGTCTTTACAGACTGTGCCTCAATTACTCCAACCAGAGGTGGGACCTTCTGTGTGAACGCAGAAGGAAAATTGCCAGAAAGAGCGCATTCACATTTAGAACGCTCTGACGTGGGACATCTACTCCAGCCAATCAGAACATCCAGACGCATTCACATCCGCGCTGTTTATGAAAAAAAGCCGTTGAATATTTTTCCACACACATTTAGCTGCTAGACATTAGTCAGATAAAGTTTCTACATTCCTTATTAATGCCAACCGTGTCAAAAAATTATCAATAAAAGGCTTATGATAAGCCGTCGTTTGTTTACTTCAAGCTCTGCTTCATTTGCTTGACGCTCGTGCACGTGAAGAAGTGCTCCGGTGAGCGCAAGCACACACATATTATGTACATCTCGACATGCAAAGTGTTCCTCCATATATTTTCATCGAAGTTGATCGCATTACTTATCCAGCCACAATGTAATGTAATGTAGTCAAATGTGTAAACATTTAGCTGCGGTTCGCGCTTCTGCTTTTGGATGTCTCTGGGACAAAGCAGCTGCATGCATGCTAAAGCTTTAAATAAAAGTGAAACCATCATTAAAAGCCTGGCCTTTTCTATGGTTACAAATACATGCGCAGCCATTAAGAGCTCATTTCTGGTTAATGATGTCGGAATTTACCGGTATTTTGGAATAGATGTGCGAATGGTCTTTTCCGGAAAAATTCCGGAACGTTCTTGCCAGTGTGAACAGCGCTTTTTTTGAATTTAGTCGTTTCGTAAATTTTCTGGATATTTACCGGTATCACTGTGTGAAAGGGGCTAATGACAAACATGCTATTAGAACTGACCACCTAGTCAATTAGGAAGGATTTACGGGTGGCTTTAAAGAGACAGTTCACAAACAAAACAAAACTAATTGTAGTCAAACAGTATTACAGCTCTTTCTAAACGTTTATTACTACTATATGTTGAGCCTTCCCATACAGTTTGATAGAGCACTTGGACCTGGAAGGTGCTTCACGTCACCTCACACTTAACAAGCGCATAGTAATGATTACCATGTCATACATTGCATTATATGAATCATATGAATTATATGGAGGACCAATGCTTAAGTTAAAAATCTTCTGTAATGTTCTACTGAAAATAACTACCTTGGATGATTTGATGGTGAGTATTTAACATTAATTCATTAATTTTCCTTCGGCTTAGTCCCTTATTAATCGGGGTCGCCACAGCGGAAGGAACCACCAACTATTCCAGCATACGTTTTACATAGAGGATGCCCTTCCAGCTGCAACCTAGTGCATACACTCTCACATTCATACACACACTCATACACTACGGACAATTTAGTTCATCTAGTTCACCTATAGTGCATGTGTTTGGACTGTGGAGGAAACCGGAGATCCGGAGAAAACCCACGCCAACACGAAAAGAACATGCAAACTCCACACAGAAATGCCAACTGGCCCAGCCGGGACTTGAACCAGCGACCTTCTTGCTGTGAGGCGACAGCGATACCCACTGAGCCACCGCCCAAGTATTTAACAGTGTTTTGTTTTTTTTTCTTTTAAAGTGAACTATCACTTTAATGAAACGAGCATGCTGGCGATTGGAGAAATCATGTGGGTGTTTTGGCTCTGTTCCTCTCTCTCTCTCTCTCTCTGGATAGCAGCCGAGTTGATGTCACGACGCACAGCCAATTACAGTCCCATACTGACTGTCCTACGCATCACCAAGGTGCCAACCTGCCAAAAACAAAAGGTGTGAGAAGCCTGAGCCTTTGCCAATCCTGAGCGAGATCTTTTCTAAGCGTTTTGTATTATTTATGTTGCTGTGAGCCTCTCGGTATAGTACTCACCGAGGCAGAACACATTCTAAAATGACTGAGCATCTAAAGTAAAAAGAAAACATGTTTCCAAACAGGTGGCTTTCCCAGCCGGTGCTTTGGAATGGGGTTCTGTATTTTTATCATTTTGCTGATGAAAAGAAAATCAACACTGACCCTATTTTATTGTATTAAATTAATTTTCTCTCATTCTCCCTCTTTACGTGTATCCATCAACTAAACTATGAAGACGCTATTTACACATGCAAATTCAAGTCTCTCAAATGCACATGTTGATAAAGCAAAACATTTCTAATTTATGTTAAAGTGGAATTTTAGAGATTGCGTTTATTACAAATGTTAGTCACACTTTATTTTAGGATACAACTCACGCTATTAAGAAACCACTAACTACTTTTGCTCAATAAACTACCAATTAGCTGCTTATTAATAGTTAGTAGGCTAGCTGGGGTTAGGTAGGATTAGGGATGTAGAATAACTAACATACTTAAATGCTAATAAACAGCCAGTATCTTAATAATAAGGAGGTAATCAGCCGGTAGTTAATAATGGGAATTGATACTTAAACTAAAGTGTTGTGTAATCTATAAAAAATAAAGCATTTACCCCCATTTTTAAGCTAAATTTGCAATATATATTACACTTTAGTCTAGGTAATACTTTAGTCTAGGTCACAATTCATGATATTAACTACTGTCTTATTACCTGCCTATTATTCATTCATTCATTCATTCATTCATTTTCATTTCGGCTTAGTCCCTTTATTAATCTGGGGTCGCCACAGCGGAATGAACCGCCAACTTATCCAGCATATGTTTTACGCAGCGGATGCCCTTCCAGCTGCAACCCATCTCTGGGAAACATCCATACACACCCATTCACACTCATGCACTATGGACAATTTAGCTTACCCAATTCACCTATACCGCATGTCTTTGGACTTGTGGGGGAAACCGGAGCACCCGGAGGAAACCCACGCCAACACAGGGAGAACATGCAAACTCCACACAGAAACACCTACTGACCCAGCCGAGGCTCGAACCAGCGATCAGCGACCTTCTTGCTGTGAGACGAACGTGCTACCCACTGCGCCACTGTGATGCCCTATCCTGCCTATTATTAAGATATTAACTGTTCATTAGTAGTTATAAAGTATGATCTTATTCTGCATCCCTAATCCTACACCCAAAACCTAAACCCAACTTTTCGCTTACTAATTCATAATAAACAGCTAATTAGTAGTTTATTAAGCTAGTAGTGTTAGTTAATAATTTGTTAATACTGTTCATTGTGACCTAACCTAAAGTGTTACCTATACATTTATTCAACAAGCAAGTTTTTTTTTTAATAAGCTCCTTTGTCTTAGCCATGACTGTCCACAAACCAACAGCAGAGAGCTTCTGATTTTCACATGTTGAGTCAATTAAAACAGCTGTTCCCAATGAATCAGGGAAATAAGGATGCTTTAGAGCAGCTTGGACTATTTGGAATGGTTTAGAACTTTGTTTTCTTTTATAGACTGAAAGTTTGCAAAGGGTATGAATAATTTTGCACATGCCACTTTTTGTTCAAATGTAAATAAAAGCATAGATTTTTTTTTTTGTTTTTCATCAATGATGGCTCTTGTACATCGTCTTATTATCTTTTGAGAGAAGCCTGTTTCATTTCCGGTCAAAAAAATAAATAAAATAAAATAGAAATGAATAAAAGTAACTTTATGAATCAGTTTGGGCTTGACCCTATACAGCAGTGGTCTTCAACCACCGGGCCGCGGGTCAATACCGGTCCATGGATCAATTGGTACCGGGCTGCAGAAGAAATCATTAATTATTTCCATTTATTATCTGAGTCTGAACAATCTTTTATTTTGAAAAAAAAAATTATTTTGAAAAATTTACGATTAACTACTGAAGATTGCAAATGAAGGTGGCCTTTTAAAGGTCATTCTCATATTGCGTCTTTTGTAGAGTTTGCGCAAGTTCGTTATTTCCAATAAGCTTATTGTAACACCTCGTTGACGGGAGACATGATGAGACGAACACGGGATATAATAACAAAAATGGATTTATTAAACAAACACTTACTGGATAACAAAACTAGATACAGGCAGACGGGACAAGGGCGACAGGACGAGACAAACCAAAATACCGGACAACGAAGGACACAGACGAAAGGGTATAAATGGATAAGGGGATGATTAAACTAATGAGACACAAGGGATGAACACAGGTGAAACAAATGGACACTGATGGTGGCGGGAAAAGGACAACGTAATCACATGACGAAAACAAATGACACATGGACATGACAGAACACTGACACTTATTTCACGCGGCTGCCATTTAAAAAAAAATAAAGTGGGAAGAAACCCAGAAGTATAGGATTAGCGCTGTAAACATTGCAACAACATGCTGTGGACTACAAACCTCCAGCTGTTGCCATAATTTCAAAATGCAGATATGGTGTAAACATTACTTTAATATCATTCAGTTAAGTTTCATTTAAACAATTAAAAGCATATTAGGCATCAAACTAAATCACAATCTCTTTAAGAGTAATACGCTTAAATGTCCTTCTAGGCTTCAGTTCATGGCACCAGGTAAACACCGTGGAGACACTTCCCTGCTTCAGCCTATATAACCCGGTGAGCGATAAAACAAAACAGTCCTCTAGTAGCACACCCTCGAGTTGTCTGTAATAGTGTTGTCATGGTACTGAAATGTTTAAAACATGTATTCCCCGCTAGCATTTAAGCGCAGCGGAGCTTTAAACAGCACTGATTTGCCATAGTATTCACCAGTGCTTCCTGCTCAACAGAAATGACTGTGATTGGCTGTGAAGGTCATCAGTTCACCGCTCTTCAATGAGTGCAAACACAAATACAGGGACACTGGAGCGTTTTAAAGCTGCGAAGATCAGTCGATTGCTCGTCTGTGTTTGCACTCGGTAAACATCAGTGAAGTGCAGTGAACTGATGACCTTCACAGTCATTTCTGTTGAGCACTGGTGAATACTATGGCAAATCAGTGGTGTTTTAAGAATGCGCTCAATAGTGCTTAAATGTTAGCGGGAAATGGACTTTTTTTTTTTTTCAGTACCGGAATTTAGTATCATGACAAGTGTAATATAGTAAAAGAATCAGTTCATTAACTTGAGTTTGATAAACGGCATCTAAAACGTGTTTAGGAAAGAAAACGTTAGCTAACTAGTGCCATTTCCCTTTACTTAGCTGAAAATGAGGTCTGACAACCCTTTTTATTTTCACTATCCATTCAGAACGGACCTTCAGGTCACTCGGAAGGCGGTGAAATTATAAATTTGTGTCACTTTCTCTTCGCTGATAAGATATACAGCCAGGTACACAACATTCCTCTGTGACTCCAGGCGATAACTCCCACCGCAGCCTTGACTTCGCTTTTAAAATGGCGGCCACGTGAAATCAGTCTATAGAGGTACATGGCGTGGCGCGCTCGCGCCTTTCAGACGCACCCAGTTGAATGAATGCTGCCAACGAATCGCGATTCACGTGGCAAGAACTGACCAATCAGCTTCATACTTTGTATGGAATTTACACATTTTGGTAGACTAATTATCTTAGACAAACACAGAACACCCAAACACTGCAGTCCTTTTTACTTTTCTCTATAAATAAAACGTGTATCTGAGTTACAGCGATGTTTTGTCAGCTTTTCATCCTCTGAGAAAACGGTTGACAGTCGCCTGGCAACCTACGAACACCACCCATTGGCCCGCGGTAAAATTGTCAAGTGTTGACAGTCTGCAGTGATAAAAAGGTTGGGGACCACTACTATACAGTATATACAGTTGAAGTCAGAATTATTAGCCCTCCTGAATTATTATATTCAAGATACTAGCATTCAGCTTAAATTGACATTTAAAGGCTTAACTAGGTTAAGATAAGGTAATTAGGCAAGCCATTGTATAACAGTGGTTTGTAGACAAAAAAAATTATTGCTTAAGGGGGCTAATAATATTGACCTTATAATGGTTTTGAAAAAAATAAAAACTGCTTTTATTCTAGCCGAAATAAAACAAATCAGACTTTCTCCAGAAGAAAAAATATTATAGGAAATACTGTGAAAAATTCCTTGCTCTGTTAAACATAATTTGGGAAATATTTGAAAAACAAAACCAAACAAAATTCACAGGAGGGCTAATAATTCTGATTTGAACTGTATATCTTTATTTATAAGTTTACAGACATCAAATATTTACTTTTTAAAAATCTTTGACTGTCACTCTGTCATTTTCTGTAGACGAAGGACCTCCATCTCTACTTGTTTATCAGTGAAGTGAAAAAACTCATTGAAACCCTGTCAGTCCTGCAGCCGCTGACTGTTTCACCTGCAGGAGAATGAAGCTGAGCCCTCCAGCACTCTGATTGTTCTGGCTGTGCTGAATGTGTGTGTGTGTGTTTGTTTCGCTTCACTTCATTCTCTAGCACATGCTGAACTGAGTGAGTCAATGGAGGGATCAGCATGAGGCCGATGCACAGGCTGTGGCCACGGGTTTGTTAAACACTGGACTAATGTACTTCTTCACACATTACAGTAACTCACAGTCACAGCTGCTGCAGGACATGGGCTTTTCTTACGTGGTGGCTGCTGGTACAGAACTCTGTCAAACCGTATGCATTTGAAGCACAGGCTTTTTGTGTATAATGCATTGATCCGATTTCAAGAATCAGGGCTTATCAGGCATTATTTCATCTACTAATTCTCCTAGGTATTGGCATCTCTGTGTAGGTGTGCACATATATTAAGAAAACTGTATTATATTCGTACTATATTTCTATATTCATATAAACAGTTGAAGTCAATATTATTCACACCAATTTATTTATTTATTTATTTATTTTTTAATATTTCCCAAATGATGTTTAACAGAGCAAGGAATTTTTCACAGTATTTTCTATAATATTTTTTCTTCTGAAGAAAGTCTGATTTGTTTTATTTCAGCTAGAATAAAAGCAGTTTTACAATTTTTTCTTTACATTTTAAGTTCAAAATTATTAGACCCCTTAAGGATTTTTTTTCCGATTGGCTACAGAACAAAACACTGTTATACAATGACTTGCCTAATTACCCAAACTAGCCTAATTAACCTATTTAAGCCTTTAAATGTCACTTTAAGCTGAATACTAGTATCTTGAAAAATATCTTGTAAAATATATATTTTTTTTATTGTCTAATTTTGACTGTATTTACACTACCTGACAAAAGTCTTGTCGCCTAACCAAGTTTTAGGAACAGCAAATAATAACTTGACTTCTTGTAGATCATTTGGTATCAGAAGTGGCTTATATGAAAGGCAAAGGCCTCTAGATTACGCTTATTTTACCAGAATAAAATATGATCATGCAACCCAGGCTTATTCTGAAAACGTACCTCTGGATACATTTCTGGAGACCGCAAAATACGTCCCGGGAGCTACGTTTTTTGCAGTTTTGTTTTATTAAATCCACCAGAGGCCACTGTGTATGCTTTTTGAGATCTCAAATTTCTCTCGCGGCTGCCATTCGCGCCTGCCGTTCTTGTGTTAACCCACCAGAGGCTGCTGTTGACTGACTGAACGTCTGACTGACCGATCTTTATCTTACCCCAGACATGCTCAATAATGTTCATGTCTGGTGACTGGGCTGGCCAATCCTGGAGCACCTTGACCTTCTTTGCTTTCAGGAACTTTGATGTGGAGGCTGAAGTATGAGAAGGAGCGCTATCCTGCTGAGGAATTTGCCCTCTCCTGTGGTTTGTAATGTAATGAGCAGCACAAATGTCTTGATACCCTCAGGCTGTTGATGTTGTCATCCACTCTGCAGTTCTCTCGCACGCCCCCATACTTAATGTAACCCCAAACCATGATTTTTGCTTCACCAAACTTGACAGATTTCTGTGAGACTCTTGGGTCTATGCGGGTTCCAGTAGGTCTACTGCAGTATTTGTGATAATTGGGATGCAGTTCAAATCTACCTTCTGCCACTTTTACAAATGATCAACTAGAAGTCAAGTTAATACAACTGGGATCGACAAGACTTTTGTCAGATAGCGTACACTAAACATACAGCACATACATTTATAAAAGAATGAAGTAATAAACAAAAGTTATTCAACAAAAAAATCCCTTTTACAGAAAACAAGAAATATGTCAAATAAGATGTCAAGATATATTACTATTGATCAACGTTAAGACTACTTTTTTTGTATTTATGGTCCACCCTAAGGACTACATCTCAGTTGAAATGCTTTTAACACAGAGCCTTGATGAAAAAAGACAGAACAACATACAATAAAATCTGAGACTGTTCTCCCAATAAATGTCAGAGGAAAGGTCAGTGTGTTGTTTAAGAAATGGTTCATGAAATTTAAATCACAGTTGTTGTGAAAAATATCACCCTGAGCAGACATGTCGTGGGCACTTCAAAATACTGTGAATATTTAATTATTAAACTTTTAAAAAGAATATTCAGATTGTTGTGTTCATATATGGACCAAATATGGACCAAACACTTAAAGACTTAATAGGCTACATATTTTCCAAACATATATATTGCCATGTTTATTTTTAGTTAGAGATATTAGCTGAAAAATAATTCTGATACAGACTTTTTTTATAGGCCTATTTTTCATTAACACTTTTTTTGGTTAATTTGTTACCATTAGTTACATAAATGGATGACAAAAACTATTTGCACAGCATTTATTAATCTCAGATGATGTCAGTTTCTTATTGATGTTTAATAATGTTTAATGATTTAAAGGTGACAATATCGAATTCATAAAAAAAAAAAGTATATCAACACAACGTTTGTACTTATTTCTCACTGCTAATTTTAGCTAATGCATTAAGTTACTTTTACTAAAGAGACCTTATTGTAATGCATTACCATATTTTTAATTATCAACTTAATTTGTTCCAAACATATTTTTTTTTACCCTGAACATTCATTCATTCATTTTCCTTCGGCTTAGTCCCTTTATTCATCAGGGGTCGCCACAGCGGAATGAACCGCCAACTTATCCAGCATATATTTTACACAACGAATGCCCTTTCAGCTGCGTAAAATTCCACCCATACACTCGCTGTCAGTGTTCGTCCGTGTCTTCCTTTGTTTTCGTCATGTGATTTCTTTGTATTGTCTTTCCCGCCACCATCAGTGTCAATCTGTTCCACCTGTGTTCATCCCTTGTGTCTCATTAGCTTAATCATCCCTTCATCCATTTATACCCTTTCGTCTGTGTCCTTCGTGGTCCGGTATTTTGATTTGTTTGGTTGTGTCCTGTCTACCCGTATCCAGTGTTGTTGTCCGTAAGTGTTTGTATAATAAATCCGTTTATCATTTTCATTCCGTGTTCGTGTCCATCATGTCCACCCTCATCATCAGGACGTTACATAATACCGGACCCAAAGTTAGCGGCATGTTTTCCCCCGATTTTCTTTTCGTAGTCTCTTTGCCCCTCAGTGTTTTATTGTTATCCCTTCGTGTTTTCCTGGACCCCACCCACCCTCCCGTTCGTCATCACCGCCTGCTGGAGCAGGGGGAGAGCAGCCCTGAGGACCATATCCTAGCTACTGTGATCAGCTTTCCGGGCGACGTGCTCTGCACGCCCATCATCTTTAGCAGAGCACAATCGCCCGAAGATGGTCCTCGGGGCAACATCGCCGCAATTATGGAGTGGACACTGGCGAGTAAAATATTTCTACTCACCGCCTTCCTGGAGGATCTCGTCAGTGCCACTCCAGACCCAGTGACCAGCCCAGCAACATCATCCACCTGCAGGGAGTGCTTGCCAGAGCCCACCGCAGACGGAGAGCCACCCCCACCTGATGAGCCAGCGCCCCCTAGAGCGACAGAGCGGAATCAGGCTGAGATGGAGGAGCTTAAAATCCCGTCTGATCAGGTGTGCGAGCCGGCAACACCGCCAAGAGGGGGAGTCCTGGCGGATACCCGCGACACTAGCGAGAGTCCCGCCCACCCCCCCTATGCAGATGGACAGCGGCTGGACACTGGGAGGCTACTCATTGGCTTCTGGAGCTTTAATTTTAATCATCCGCTGTTTTCAGGCAGCAATTACCTTCCGCTGTTTTCAGGCAGCAAACAACTGTTCCTACACAGTTTTTTAATCTCCCTTCTCGGAAAAAGCCTCAGCTCCAGGGTCATGAGTAGCTTCCCACGGTCCCCCAGAACTGCAGCCAGTCATCCAGCTCCAGCACTGCTGCAGTCAGCCAGCCCCCCAGCTCTCGCTCCAGCTCCGGAAATGGAGCTCGCTTGTGGGTGCTGCCTGTCTGCGTCACCCTCTGGAGGGTGTCGCCCAGCGTCAGCTCCTATGGCCTTCGAGCTGCGGACTCCACCTCAGCCCTTCGACCCTAGGGCTCCGCGTTGGCTCACTCCTCCCTCGTCTTCGTCGTGGGCCGTCTGCCCACCAGCTCCGCCAGGCTCCCTCGTCCCTCCGGCTCCACCTTGGTCAGTCATCGCCCTTCCTTCGCCTCTGGACTCCACTCTTCCGGCTGCACCTCATCGCACCGTCCCACCGGCTGCGTTGAGCTCCTCCTTCCCTCCAGCTACGCCTTGGTCCTCTGTCGCTCTGGCTACACCGCGGGCTTCCGGAACCCCGCCGTCGCCTTGCTCGGGTGAGCCGCCTGCTTCGCCCGGCCCTCAGAAACCTCGGCGTCACCTTCGCCCTTCGGCTCTCCGTCACTTCCTTGGGCTCCACCGCCATCAGCGGCGTCTCCCTCGGTCGGCCCCCCGGAGTCAGCAGCCACTCCTCCTCCACGGATCCTCCCTTCCTCGACTCCGCCCGGGGCCGTCCTTCTGGCTGTGTCCTGGGCCCTCCTGCTCCAGTTCCCTTCCTATCTCTCCCTTGGACTCCTCCCGTGTACCCTCCCCTTCTACCATCCTTCCTTTCGTTGTTTCCTGTTGAAGGCATGGGGACCGCGCCTTCAAAAGGTGGGGGTACTGTCAGTGTTCGTCCGTGTCTTCCTTTGTTTTCGTCATGTGATTTCTTTGTATTGTCTTTCCCGCCACCATCAGTGTCAATCTGTTCCACCTGTGTTCATCCCTTGTGTGTGATTAGTCTAATCATCGCCCATCTATTTATACCCTTTCGTCTGTGTCCATTGTTGTCCGGTATTTTGATTCGTGTGGTTCTGTTCCTGTGTCGTCCTGTCTTCCCGCATCCAATATCTGTTCCCCGTAAGTGTTCATTAAACCCGTTTTGTAATGTACTTCATTCTCAGTCTCGTTGTGTCACCATCTGCCATCCAGGCGTTACACTCGCACATTCACAAGCATACACTATGGCCAATTTAGTTTATTCAATTCACCTACAGCGCATGTGTTGGAGCCATACTTTGTATAATGGCATTTGATCACTAGGTGGCAGTATGATACTGTATAACTGTGGCATCACTGCATTGAGGACGTGTGCGTTGGTAAGGGGCACAAATTTTTGACCATAATATAGAGTAGCGTGCAATACAGATGATAGAATCCTGTTGTTTTGGAAAATAAATAAAAGACGTTTTATTTCCATCTGTTGTGCCTACAGACTCTAACTTTTACTCAAACAAAACTTGCACACTCTACCAATAATAGCAGCAATTGGAAAGCTGCTACAGCATGTCTTTGGACTGTGGGTGAAACCGGAGCACCCAGATCCACCTCAACGTTTTAAAGCCGCGTAGATCAGTTGATCTATCAGCGGATTACTCAATTTTTAGGTGAACTAACTCTTTATCTTATTCATCCTATGTCAATAATGTGTTGACACAGCATATCATGATAAAAGATTCATAAATTATTCCAATAAAAAAAACTGATAGCCTACCATCAATAAACCTAGTCTCGAGACCCAAAACTCAGTGACCGACACAACTAAAGTACAACAAACTTTAGCTTAAAATGAAAGAGTAGAAAAAAAACAATAATCAACACGTTACACTCGTCATTTCTAAAAAAAAACCCTCATCACGGCTTGACTCTATCATTTCTCCACCTCCTTGTCTTCAATCCTCTCATGTTTACTCATTTCCTCTCAGACGACATGATTCCCGCTTTTACTCTGCCAGTCAAATCCCGGCGTCATTACTGAATGGAGACTGGAGCGAATCGCGGCTAATTGTTTCTGCACACATCAGAGCGGCGATCGCACACATTAAAGCGGCTCCGGCTCTGTAATGAGAACAATGCACAGATCTGCCTCGTGTCGAGTAATAAGAATTATGCTAATAGCCAAAATGATGAGTTTAGAGAGAAAAGAGCAGACAGAAATCGACGCACAACAGTGCAATTCAAGAGAAAAGGCCTGTTTTGACAACATAATTACTGATTCATCTTAAACTGCTTTATGCCAGTCAGATCCAACACAAAAAAGGACAGAAGCTCCAGAGAGATTGAGACTTTTGTTGTCAAAAGTAGAGGTGAATTTAGGACTTAGTTATAAAGGGTTTGCAGTCACGTTGTATAGATTTGGTCAGTTACCCCTATATGTCCATACTGGTGATACTCATCTGTACATTAGTTCATTTATCAGGCACTTTTATCCAAAGCTACTTGCAAGTGAAGTTAGAAACGTACTTCAAATCATCACAGGGCTCGAAATTAATCTCTTTGCTTGATAACCCAGGACTGCACTCAACTGTGTGTGTGTGTGTGTGTGTGTGTGTGTGTGTGTGTGTGTGTGTGTTTTTGTGACATGTCAGGACACAAATCTGTATAATGATAGTTAGATAGTTAAATATGAGGACATTGCTGACGTCCTCATTTCTCAAAAAGCTTATAAATCACACAGAATGAGTTTATTCAGGGAGTAAAGCTGTACACAGTCTCCTGTGATGGTTGGGTTTAGGGGTAGGGTGGGGTTAGGCCAATACAATATACGCTTTGGACAGTATAAAATGAACGTAAACCTATGTAATGTACCCACTTTTCACAAAAACAAACATGTGTGTGTGTGGGTGTGTGTGAAGTGTGTTGTAGAGCAGGGGCGATTAGTGCAGTACAAACGCCGCTTGATATGGACCAGGAGAGCTGGTAATAAAAGCTCGCAACTGATGGAAAAATCTCAATTAAACTTAACGAAGGCGGCCAAACATCTGGACATCATGTTTTAATTGACAGTTTGGTGTGGCAACAGATTGCGGCATCACACCCTCACACACACCGGCTGTGTCAATCGTACAGGATTTAAGAATAATCATTGACTAAAACTGAAGCCATTGTTTACTTCAGGTGTTAACATTAAAGCACTAACTAACCAACTAACTAACCAAATAAATAAATAAGTCTACGTGTTTTCCGTGTCTTTGTGAATGAGCACAAAATTTTTAATGATTTACATATTTTATTCATTCTTTTTTTTTTCGGTTTAGTCCCTTCATTCATCTGAGGTTGCCACAGCGGAATGAACTGCCAACTTATCCAGCATATGTTTTACACAGTGGATGCCCTTCCAGCTGCAACCCATCACTGGGAACCACCCATATACTCTCATTCACACACATACACTACGGACAATTTAGCCTACCCAATTTACCTATAGCGCATGTCTTTGGACTGTGGGGGAAACCCAGAGAACCCGGAGAAAACCCAAAAATGCCAACTGGCCCAGCTGGGATTCAAACCAGCGACCTTTTTGCTGTGAGGCAACAGTGCTAACCACTAAGCCACCGTGCCGCCAGCATGATATTTATTTTATTTATGGTCCATGGCATATAAAAGCAAATACAATGAACTTTAATGTCCTTTTATTGCTTCACGTGTTAAAAGTTCACCTGCCTCCTAGCATTATACAGAGGAAATTTCATCAGAAATAACAAAGGAGAATGGAAGGATCCTGAGAGGAATTAATGTTGACTCTTTCGCTTCATGTGATCTTGCTGTTGAGCATAACTAATTATAATTTCATTTCTCCCCGTCTCTGCCCCGTGTGAGTTTATTTCGACAGCGCATTTGCATCTCAGAGCAAAAGAAACGCGGAAAACATCAAACTTCTTTTTGTCTGACTCAAAGACACATTTTCCTGTCGATTACTCTACAGTCTTCATTGTCTTTAGACCACCAAAAAAAACTAATTGCATTCATATTCCAGTCACGGATAAACAGCAAAGTTAAGCAAAGTTATCCTTTTGATCCCAAACTAGAAGTGTTATGCTTTATCATTCGCAGATGGGGATTAAAAGGCATTTGGTGTGTTTTTTTTTTCTTCCTGGGATTAGTTGAAGCGTTTCAATTCTGCTCCTGCATTCGTTCTGTTCGTTTACGCTAATATCCCAAGAGGTCCGTCCTGAAGGAATATAAGGTCACTTTCTGTCCCAAAGCCCCTCATTCCTCCATTTCTGATAGCTGACATGGGGGTTTGTTGGTTTTTCATTTCTGCTGAAATGGCCGGAGAGATAAAAGAAAAAATGTGTGTACAGTAAGACCACGAGGTCAAAAGGTCAATTTAGTTTCTTCGATTGATTGATTTAGGGGGGAGAAACCGCTTCAAGGAAAGACTGCATTCCTGTTTGCTCTCTTTCTGTTGTCATTCCTGCACAATATCTTAATCTTTTTTTAATACTTGGTTTAATTCGGCGGCAGCTGGTGGGAAATATTCTAGGGAAAGCTGTACCACATCCTTTAATTTTAGCAAACAGTTGCTTGAATGATTATGGCTGAGGGTTAAATCATGTAATTTATTGCTAAGCTCTGAAAGAAAAAAAGATTAGATGAAAAAAAAGAAAAAGAGAAAAATACGAGTAGTGTTTGAGTGTCTGGAACATTTTTAAAATATACGTATTAATGTGTGATCATTTAATGTTTTTTATTGAAACGGTGTATTTACCAAGCCTTTCTGAGGGAAAATAAATACATTATAAACTGTAAAACATAAAAGCATAAATGAAAACTAAACTCTTTGTCATAATTCTGGTTAATTAATTATTATTTTCCTGTCAATATTCACAAAGTATTAGAAGAAAAAGAAGATTAGAAGAAATATATATTAAAAAAAACATTTTTGAAATATACCTACTAATGTGTACACACTAAAGTTATTTATTGATACTGTATTTTTTACCAAGCCTTTCTGAGGGAAAATAAATACATTATAAACTGTATAAAAAATTATTAAAAAAAGAAAATATATATATATATAATATAAACTCTTTCATAATTTTTCTGTCAATATTCACAAAGTATTTAAAGAAAGAAAAAAGAAAAGAGAAAAGAAACGTTAAAAAAGAGAGAAAAAACACATTTATAACATTTTTGAAATATACACATTAATAATTCAATATTTTGTATCAAAACTGTATTTACCAAGCGTTTCTGAGGGAAAATAAATACATTATAAACTGTAAAAATAAAAACATAAATGAAAACTAAACTCTGTGTGTCATAATTCTGTTTAATTCATTATTATTTTGCTGTCAATATTCACAAAGAAAGAAAAAAGATGAGAAGAAAAGCATAATAAAAAGAGAGAGAAAAAGTAGTATTTGAGTGTCTGGAACATTTTTAAAATATACATATTAATGTGTAATAATTGTATGTTTTTTATCAAAACTGTATATTTCCCAAGCCTTTCTGAGGGAAAATGAATACATTATTAACTGTAAAAATAAAAGCTAAACTCTGTGTGTCATAATTCTGTTTAATTAATTAGCATTTTGTTATCAATATTCACAAAGTATTAGAAGAAAGAAAAGATTAGAAGAAGAAAAACAGAGTCTTTTAAAATATACACATTAATGTGTAATCATTTAAAGTTCTTTATCAAAACTGTATTTTTTCCCAAGCCTTTCTGAGGGAGCATAAATACATTATTAACCGTGTAAATAAAAAATAAACTCTGGATGTCATAATTCTGTTTCATGATTATTATTTTGCTGTCAATATTCACAAAGTATTAGAAGAAAGAGAAACATATAATAAAAAAAGAGAAAAAAAAAGTTCTTTATTAAAACTTTATTGAAACATAAGCCATCACTTTTTTTCTTAAGTCATTCATTCATTTTCATGTCGGCTTAGTCCCTTTATTAATCTGGGGTCGCCACAGCGGAATGAACCGGAATGAACTTATCCAGCATATGTTTTACGCAGCGGATGCCCTTCCAGCTGCAACCCATCTCTGGGAAACATCCATACACACCCATTCACACTCATACACTACAGACAATTTAGCTTACCCAATTCACCTATACCGCATGTCTTTGGACTTGTGGGGGAAACCGGAGCACCCAGAGGAAACCCACGCCAACACGGGGAGAACATGCAAACTCCACACAGAAATGCCAACTGACCCAGCCGAGGCTCGAACCAGCGACCTTCTTGCTGTAAGGCGAACGTGCTACCCACTGCGCCACCGTGAGGCCCCTTCCTTAAGTCATTCTGAGTGAAAATGAATAGATTATTACCTGTAAAACTAAAATAAAAATAAAAACATCAATGAAAATTTAACTCTGTATGTCATAATTCTGCTTAGTTAATTATTATTTTACTGTCATTATTCACAGTATACATATATATCGAATCAGCTAAAAGTTCACTCATTATTAATCAGCCTCCAAATGTGCAGCCATATAAAAATGTGCAAATGCAAAAATATAAGGTTAAAAATACAATTATTATCTGTCAAATCTGTCATCCACTCAAACTGGTCCAAAACCACACGGATATCTTATGGTCTGAACCCAGCATTATTCAAATATAGAATTTAATTGACACTTTTTGGGATATTCATTGCTGCTATATGCTCATTTCTGCTTGTGCTTCTTGCTGCTTAAAGCATGAAGTGGGATATTTTTGCAAATCCTACTCCAATGGGTCTCATTTGGTGGAGTTTTGGAGATCCATAAACAACAGTGTGCTCTGCGATGAATGCAAGCAGGTTGCCTTTGGGACTTTCGATTCCCTTTATGAATCAGGAAGACTTTTCTGCAGCCTTGCTGGATTTTGCACTGATGCTTACTGTATGTTTAAAACACGCTTCAGCATGTTCTGGGGGCATAATTTACCAATGCATTTGCAGTCTTGACATCCAGGGGTGCGTTTCCCAAACAAAGACGTAACTCGAGGATGAACTACCATAGTATGATGCGTCATTTGGGAAAACAACAATGTAGCTTGAGTGTTTCCCAAAACCGTAGTTGCTCTTTCACAGAACCATTGTTTGAACCACGTTCCTTTAAAAGAGTAATTAGTTATAGTTACTAGTTACTTCCCACAAATAGTAACTGAGTTACATAATTATAAAAGTAGCTAATCACCAGGGAAAGTAACTATTGCGTTACTTTAAAAAACGAATCTAATGCCAAATGACTATAAAATAAATATAAAACATTGTACACTGATCTACACTTATTTAAATGTTGTTGTGGGACAATGTGAGAGACAACGGCAGCATGTGCTCAACTATATATCTAGATATTATTTAGTTTAATTCTGTCTGAGTAATAAGTGTTTGTGGTGGAGAAGAATGAAGTTTTATTTACTTTTACATCGTGGCTTCAGCTCCTCCTTTGGTAGCAGAGCTCACGTTATCACCTGCGTAGCCACTAATATTGTGGCGGCATGTGACGACGTGAGGCGCTTCATTAGATTAGAATTACTTGTCACTGACGCAGAAAGACTCTTTTTTTCCTGGGCAGAAGTTGCACGACACGTAAACATTCTTGCCTTTCACCACAACGAGGGAAAAGTAGAGCTTATATTTCCAGTTTGCAAACGCTTCCTTTAAACTTGTTGGATTTGCCATCGTTGTGACTCCTGGTCATTGGTGTGTGTGACTGACTGTGTGTGTGCTTGTGTGAACACTCGTCCTACTCTGCCTCTGATTGGCAAACGATGGAAATGTACTCTAAGCCAATCATCAACATCTCAGTTACACCACGTTCACAGACACACCAATCATCATCACTGGTTGGTTATGTGTCCCTCTCCATCCCTGAACACACACACACACACACGCTGCTCGCATGAAAACCGCTTCAGTGTTCTCAAATATAATAACGTACATTTTATTGTCAGTAATGGTAACATTGTTGTAACAGGGAAGCAGCAATTCATTTGACTGAAAAATGTAACGTCGTTAGTAACACTGTTTATTTATAGCGCCGTTATTCCCATCACTGATAATGACGCAATAAACGAGTAACAACATCTTAAGAGAAAATCCACATCATTTTTTTGTGTGTGTGTGTGTGTGTGTGTGTGTGTGTGTGTGTAAGCAAATTATATTGTTTTACAGGCACACACATTCAAAAATAATAAAATATATAAATAAAATAAATAAAATCGGGCCTCACAGTGGCGCAGTGGGTAGCACGTTCGCCTCACAGCAAGAAGGTTGCTGGTCGCTGGTTCGAGCCTCGCCTGGGTCAGTTGGCGTTTCTGTGTGGAGTTTGCATGTTCTCCCTGTGTTGGCGTGGGTTTCCTCCGGGTGCTCCGGTTTCCCCCACAAGTCCAAAGACATGCGGTATAGGTAAATTGGGTAAGCTAAATTGTCCATAGTGTATGAGTGTGAATGGGTGTGTATGGATGTTTCCCAGAGATGGGTTGCAGCTGGAAGGGCATCCGCTGCGTAAAACATATGCTGGATAAGTTGGCGGTTCATTCCGCTGTGGCGACCCCAGATTAATAAAGGGACTAAGCCGAAATGAAAATGAATGAATGAATGAATAAATAAAATCAATATTAGTATAATAAATGTTCTAGCCTTTAGGCTCATGTCATATACAGTACAGATACCGTTCTTAATACATAGCCTACTATAAATTGAAACCATTAACGTATATATTTTTGCTTTCACAAACTTTGGAGATGTAAGACAGATTCCGCTTGTAAATCATAGGTCACCTATAGCTTTCGTCATGAGCCACAGCTGCGTTCAAAAGGGCATAAATGTTTTCAAAGTGCACCACGAATGCAGCGCAATTGCTAATATGAAGATCGCTAAAACTGAACTGTAAAAAAATACTTTGAAAGCAAATTAAACATATAAGGGAGACGACTTTAATGTTTTAATGTTTTTTTAATGTAATCATTCCAATCATTCAAATGTTATCAAAGGAACAGGGAATAGGGAGGATAACTAGGAATAGAACAAAACCAGGATTACAGCTCTATATGTGTAGCTGCAACCAACCTGATTTCACTAAGTAGGACATGTTCCTGACTAACATCTATGTTGATCCTGGAACTACATTCCAATCAGCCAATCAGAATTAAGAGATACGTTTACCGTTTATGTTAAGTTTGGGATTACGGTTAGGTTCATGCACTTCTACATGATTGTTTTCCAACTATTATTCCCCTCTGATTTTGAGAATAATTTATAGTTATGGTTGGGTTAAGGGGTAGGGAATAGGTATGGATTACACTTTCGAACATAAATGATGTTCCAGGATCAACACAGATGTTAATCCAGGATCACATCGTACTTGGCAAAATCACGACATGCATCGTCGCCAATGTACAAGTTTGGGATGCAGTTTGTGAATGTTCGTTGGAACGATGGATTTGGGAAACACCAAATCAACGAACTATGTTTGTAACGACTGAACTTGTGACCTTAGTTGGCCAGTTTTGTGACCTAAACTTGTGACCAGTTTAATATTTTCATCTTTTTAAAGGGTAAAGAGCTCGTATCATGAAAATCTGACTCTGCCTACACTGTAAAAAATGCTGGGTTCCACATAATTCCTTCATGTTGTCCCAACACAAATCGATTAAGTTAACTTAATTGTTTTTTACAAATTTAAGTGGATTGAACATAAAACAATTAAGTCGCCCCCCCCCCCCCCCCAAAATATGAGGAATTTTGTTGATTCAGCTCATTTTACATAAGTAGTTTCATTCATTCATTCATTTTCTTTTCGGCTTAGTCCCTTTATTAATCTGGGGTCGCCACAGCGGAATGAACCGCCAACTTATCCAGCATATGTTTTACGCAGCGGATGCCCTTCCAGCTGCAACCCATCTCTGGGAAACATCCATACACACCCATCCACACTCATACACTACGGACAATTTAGCTCACCCAATTCACCTGTACCGCATGTCTTTGGACTTGTGGGGGAAACCGGAGCACCCGGAGGAAACCCACGCCAACACAGGGAGAACATGCAAACTCCACACAGAAAGGCCAACTGACCGAGCCGAGGCTCGAACCAGCGATCAGCGACCTTCTTGCTGTGAGGCGAACGTGCTACCCACTGCGCCACTGTGAGGCCCCCATAAGTAGTTTGAACAAGCAGCAATTTTTTTGAATGAGTGTATGTTTAAGCGCTATAATTGGTCCTCATTGCATCTACAGTACCATCTCAGGTTGTGTTTACACCAGTGTATTTTCATTAAAAAAAACAATCCAGACTGATGTTTCAGATCTCCGTCTACACCATACAGCCTAAAACACATAATACATGATCATCCACAAGTAAGAAAAGCATTTTTTGCACTATTTCTTTTTAAGTTATACAAATTTTACTCAATATTCTTAGTTTGACTGATGCAAGTTGGGATGACTAGAAAGGTTCATTTGATTTAAGTAAAAAATTTAACAATTTCAACAATATATATTTTTTACAGTGTATGGAAACATTTGACAAGCTGTATTTGGTGGGAGATTTTAAGGTGAAACTTCACAGGGAAAACAGAGATTTATTTAACATCTTATGAAAACGTGTCACTTATATCCCCTTGAAGGTTTGCTAAAAGTGCAATATATACACTACCTGACAAAAGTCTTGTCGTCAATCCCAGTTGTAAGAGCAACAAATAATAACTTGAACACGAGTTGATCATTTGGAAAAGTGACAGAAGGTAGATTTTTCTGATGAATCATCTGTCGAACTGCATCCCAATCATCACAAATACTGCAAGAGACCTACTGGAACCAGCATGGACCCAAGATTCCCACAGTAATCTGTCAAGTTTGGTGAAGGAAAAAGTCATGGTTTGGGGTTACATTCAGTATGGGGGCATGCAAGTGATCTGCAGAGTGGATGAGAACATCAACAGCCTGAGGTATCAAGACATTTGTGCTGAACAATACATTACAAACCACAGGAGAAGGCAAATTCTTCAGCAGGATAGCGCTCCTTCTCATACTTCAGCTTCCACATCAAAGTTCCTGAAAGCAAAGAGGGTCAAGGTGCTCCAGGATTGGCTGGCCCAGTCCCCAGACATGAACATTATTGAGCATGTCTGCGGTAAGATGAAGAAGGAGGCATTTAAGATGAATCCAAAGAATCTTGATGAACTCTGGGAGTCCTGCAAGAACGCTTTCTTTGCCATTCCAGATGACTTTATTAATAAGTTATTTGAGTCATTGCAGAGATGCATGGATGCAGTCCTCCAAGCTCATGGGAGTCATTATTACTCCCAATATTATTACACACAATATTAATTATTTTTCCACTGCACCATGACTTTTATTCTACACCGTACATTATTTCTGTTAAGTGACAAGACTTTTGTCTAAGCAAAGTCAGACCTTACTGTCCTAATTAAATAATTAAAAAGCAAGGCATGATCATATTTTATTTTGGTAAAATAAGCGTAGTCTAGAGGCCTTTGCCTTTCACAAAAGCCACTTCTGATACCAAATAATCAACTAGAAGTCAAGTTATTACTTGCTGTTCCTAAAACTTGGATAGGCGACAAGACTTTCGTCAGGTAGTGTACTTAACAGTGATGACTTTTAGTTGATTTATGAAGTCAGTGAAGTCAGGTGATCACAATTGCTGAGAAAAATAGTGTATAATAAATGATCAGTGGGACATTTTGAGGTAAAACTTCCCAGACACATTCTGAGGAAACCAGACATTTATTTTACTGTACATCTTATGAAATTGTGCCATTTATATCACCTTGAAGGTGTGCTAGAAGTTGTGCAGGAGGTCAACAATGTCAGATCATCTTAAAGATCTCGTAGACTCGTAGACTGACTGCAAACTATTCTCCTGTTCTCTCAGCCACCCTCTCTCTTTCCTAAATCTCCTTTCAGTGCCAGGTAGCTGATGGCAGCTCGTGACGCTGTGTGAGCTCCATCTGTTTGGCGCTCGGCTGGTGACAAACTGAGAGAAACCAAGGCCTAGTCAGTAGCTGTGGGTTGCATTGCAGTGTGGTGGAACCAATCGGCACCCTCCCACAGAAAACACCCCCCGGGGGAAACCCTTCAACACGCCCAGCCCACCACCTCAAACATACAGCCAACCCTGACTTTGAGGACACAAACAAAAAAATCCAGGGCAGCGGAAAATAAAATAGAAATGAAGGATTGGAGGCGAATAAACCGAAGAGATCAAAGCATTAAATGAGCATTTCAGCCAAACAAAAAAATAATAATAATAAAATGAGAAGCCCGCCATTATTCACTCATGTCCTTCCAAAAAAGTCGGCGAGCACAAATTTATGAGGAACTTTTTTTTTTTTCACACGTCTCTCAATGATCCAAAAGCCAGCATAAAATCTGTTCAGAAGATTTGCACACTACATTCGGGGTTCATACAACAGCTTTGTGTGAGGAACTGATCGAAATTGAACTCATTAATCATGCATGATGTTCTTCTTCAGCATATAAATCTGATTCTTTATTCCACATTATAAACTTATATGGAGTAAATTAATAGTACGCTGTAAGAAAATCCTGATTGCCTTAAATTTTTTAGCTGAATTAAATTAACCTTATGAGTCCATTGAACTTTCATTCATTCATTCATTTTCATTTCGGCTTAGTCCCTTTATTAATCTGGTGTCGCCACAGCGGAATGAACCGCCAACTTATCCAGCATATGTTTTTACGCAGCGGATGCCCTTCCAGCTGCAACCCATCTCTGGGAAACATCCACACACACACCCATTCACACACATACACTACAGACAATTTAGCTTACCCAATTCACCTATACCGCATGTCTTTGGACTTGTGGGGGAAACCAGAGCACCCGGAGGAAACCCACGCCAACACGGGGAGAACATGCAAACTCAACACAGAAATGCCAACTGACCCAGCCGAGGCTCGAACCAGCGACCTTCTTGCTGTGAGGCGAACGTGCTATCCACTGCGCCACTGTGAGGCCTCCATTGAACTTATATTATGTTAAACTGACTTAAACAACTTTTAAAATTAAGTTAGAACATGATTAACTTAGTTAACGTTACAATGAACGATTAACGTTACAATGAACTAAAACATATGCTGTCATGACTTTTTGATCATATAATCTTTTTAGAGCATAGGAATAAAATGGTACTAGCAAAGAAAGGGTTAAATTGCCACCCCTGAAAGCCATATTGATCAACAGTTGGCTTAAAACTCACAAAGTAGTGCAAAGGAATTTCTAATGGTAACAATTTTGATCTGCTCAGTTCATGTGATGTTTATATTATTTTAGTTGTACTGTTCAATGCACTATTTACTTATATTAATTTAGCTCAGTTTTTTTATATTTATATATATATTATATAATTATATTTGTAGTCAACTATTTTTTCTTTATTTCTTAATGTTTTTTTGCTTTTTGGTCTGTAAAAGATTTAGGGATTTTTTAAATTGTTATTTTTTTATGGTGAAAACTATTGTTTTATTCATTCATTCACTTTCGTTCGGCTTATTTCGTTCCCTTTATTTATCAGGAGTCACCACAGCGGAATGAACCGCCAACTTATCCAGCATATGTTTTACACAGTGGATGCCTTTCCAGCCGCAACGCAGTACTGGGAAACAGCCATACACACACATACACTATGGCAAATTTAGTTTTTTCAATTCACCAGTACCACATGTCTTTGGACTGGAAACTGGAGCACCCGGAGGAAACCCACGCCAACACGGGGAGAACATGCAAACTCCACACAGAAATGCCAACTGACCCAGCCGGGAGTGGAACCAGCAACTTTTTTTGTGTGAGGCGACAGTGCTAACCACTGAGCCACCATGTCGCCCTACTATTGTTTTAATTAATATTTAAATTTGTCTGTTTTTTTTATTTAAAATGAAGTACAGAGTTTTTAGTTTTTATTTCAAAGCTTATTTTAGATTTAGTTATTTTAATATATGGATTAAAAAATATATAGTAATTTATTCAACTTTTTAATCATTTACAAGTGTTTTTATTGAGTGACTCAGTGGTTAGCACTGTCGCAGTGGTTCATTCCGAAGGAAAATGAATGAATTCACTAACTACTTGTGTTAGTTGAGCTCAGTTAATTGTTTTTTTTTTGTATGTAAGATTTATCAAAAATATATTCCTATAAAGTGGTGAAGTATTATTGTTTTAATTAACAGTGACATTTATCTTTTTGTTTTTACTTAAAATTGATAGAAAATCTAAACTTTTGACCATTTTGTTGTTTGTCACAGTTTTTAATATTTATTTCAAATTTAATTTAAGATGTAATTATTGTAATGAGCTATACTTATTTTAATTAGTTATTAAAATGAGCTAAATGAAAATGAGAAATATTTCTTTATTGTTAGTAGTGGTAGTTCATTTATTCATTCATTTTCCTTTGGCTTAGTCTCTATTTCAGAGGTTGCCACAGCGGAATGAACCGGCAACTATTCCAGCACATGTTTTATACAGCGAATGTCATTCCAGCCGCAACCCAGTACTGGGAAACACCCATACACACTCACATTCACACACACACTCGTACACTATGGCCAATTCAGTTTATTCAATTCACCTATACCGCATGTCTTTGGACTTGTGGGGGAAACCGGAGCACCCAGAGGAAACCCACACCATCACGGGGAGAACATGCAAACACCACACAGAAATGCCAACTGACCCAGCCGGAACTCGAACCAGCGATCTTCTTGCTGTGAGGAGACAGTGATAACCACTGAGCTACCGTGTCGCCCAGTAGTAGTATTATTTCTTATTTTGTATTTTAACTATGTACAGTACTGTATATACAATTACTTTGGTAAATTTAATTTAATGTGCTTTTTGTTTACTCTTTTGGGGAAAAACACCTTTGAAAACACAGGAATTATATTGTAAAACATAAACGTACACCAAAAACAACTATCATTTAATATTGTTTATATTATTTGACAACTTCAATGCAGTTCTGATCAAATAAACGCAGTTGGTGATCACAGGAGACCTTCAAAATATCACTTTTTTATAATGATTGTCATTGCAGTTAGTACATCCCATTAAAAACCTTTATTCCCAATGCCTACAGTACCTGTGCTTTCAACATTGCTCAGCCAGATAATGCTTGCCTCTTGCCCTTTTTTCTGAGTGTGTGTGTGTGTGTGTGTGTGTGTGTGTGTGTGTGTGTGTGTGTGTG
>CAIGQW010054046.1:1807735-1818696 GCA_903798125.1 Danio choprae | reverse complement strand
GTGTGTGTGTGTGTGTGTGTGTGTGTGTGTGTGTGTGTGTGTGTGTGCGTGTGCGTGTGCGTGTGCGTTTGTTTAGAAACAGCACAGAGTCTAAATCTCCTGTAAATCTCGATTCCATCTCGCCTGTTATGCTGGAAATTACAGAATGTAGTTCAAGACCTCTTGCTGGAAAACACAAACACATTTATAGCTCACACAGATTACACGCCGAGGCCCTGGGGGAGATAACACTCATCTGTGAGTGAGACGCTGACATTGGACAGGGGCTTTATCAAACCCAGGGGCATTGTGGGATGCCGAAGGACCCGAACGGATCATCGCTCAAGGGACCGAAAGCGCCGGGTTCTGCCTTTAATACCTGCCTGCATTGAGCAAAAAAAAACACATCTCCCTGCGGACGCATGAGTGATTGCTCTCTTCTCATACCACACACACTGGTTTATGCACACACACACACAAAAATAAAACAAGCCTCGTGGGCCAGACAAAAGCGCAGTCGCTGGCGAGGCTCATGGGAAACTGGTGTTCTTTTCAAGACGTGAACAAGGAGTTTTGGAAAGCGACGCTCTGATTCGCTATCTACCCCAAGGTGGTGCTGTGCTATTAGCAATCCTCCGGTTTGCTTTTTGCTGCTGCCGTTTGTGATTTGGCTCACGTTTAATAATGACACGCAGAAACACTGAGTTCTGGAGAGGAAAAGTGAGTCGTGTTTTCAATGTTGTGCCTGCTTAGCTTTTTTTTTGTAAGAGTGTGAAGGGAAAATGGTGATATATTGATGGGTAAATTTGAATTTTAAGTTACAAGTTTGATTCAATTTTCCGAATCCTTCACTGAATTGAATCAATCACTGAATCAACATTTAAATAAGTTAAATATTTGATTCAATTTGCTAAATCCTTGCTTGAATTGAACCAGTCCCTGAATCAACATCTGGCTGACAACATCAGTTATTTTTAATGAATCAAGATGAGCATAACACAAATAAAAAGTTAAAGGTTTGATTCAACTTGCTGAATCCTTGCCTGAATTGGATCAATCCCTGAATCAACATCTAAAGAAGTTAAAGGTTTGATTGAATTTGCTGAATCCTTGCCTGAATTGAATCAATTACTGAATCAACATCTAAAGAAGTTAAAGGTTTGATTCAATTTGCTGAATCCTTGACTGAACTGAATCAATCCCTGAATCAACATCTAAAGAAGTTAAATGTTTGATTCAATTTGCTGAATCCTTGCCTGAATTGAATCAATCACTGAATCAACATCTAAAGTAAAAGGTTTGATTAAATTTGCTGAATCCTTGCCTGAATTGAACCAATCACTGAATCAACATCAAAAGAAGTTAAAGGTTTAATTCAATTTGATGAATCCTAACCTGAATTGAATCACTAAATCAACATCTGACTGATTGACAACATCAGTTCCTTTTATTAAATCAAAATCAGTATAGCACGATTCATGAACATGATTCTTTTTTATTTACTCTGTATCTGAAGACATTTTTAAAGGTTATTTTTAATTAACTATCCAGTAAGATTCTTTTCTGTTTGCTGAATTCTTCACTGAATCGAATCAATCACAGATGTTACTGAATCAATGTCTGACTCACTGACTGAGCAGCGAGCTCTTATTAATAAAGGAATGAATGTCCTCGTGTAGTGAAGGAAACAGTAAAAAACAGTTCTGTAGTAAACACTGACTCAGCACTTATGCCCTCCACTTTCATGAAAAAATAATAAATGTTTCACAATTGTAGGCTATTTATTTTCTTAACTTTGCAAGGTCATGAACATGCTCCGAGAACTCTTTTGACACGATATTAAAGATGATATAAAAGTTGTTTTTTTAAAGGTCTGTAGAGCTGCAAAATATATTTTTTAAAAAGCTGATATACATAGTTCAGATAGAAAAATAGAAAACTATAAAAAAATATATATTGTTTTTATATAAATAATGTAATTTTCATGTGGCACTGTGGCTCAGTGGTTAGCAGTGTCACCTCACAGCAAGAAGGTCGCTGGTTTGAGTCCCGGTTGGACCAGTTGACATTTCTGTGTGGAGTTTGCATGTTCTCCCCGTGTTGGTGTGGGTTTCCTCTGGGTGCTCCAGTTTCCCCCAGTCCAAAGACATGCGCTATAGGTGAATTGGATGAACTGAATTGGCCATAGTGTATGAGTGAGTGTGTGAATGCGAGAGTGTATGGGTGTTTGTACACAGCACATAATCATATTTTAGCACTGTTATAATATTTGTGACCCTGAACCTCAAAACCAGTCACTGGTAAGCTGAATAAATACGTTTTCCAGTGTATGGTTGTCAGGATAATATTTGACTGAGATACCGTTATTTGTAAATCACCTTGTCTAAATGAAGTGCTTCTATTACTAATAAAAAAAATGGCAACACTTTGATTTAAGTAACAATTCACACCATGTACTACTGGCTTATTACCTGCACATTATTAAGATATTAATTGTTTATTAGCACTTTTAAGCAGTATAATCTTATCCTCAACACCATGTCACGTGACAAAACACATGATAAAAGGTATCTCTCATTCTGAAAACGTAGCCCTATAGACATTTCTGGAGATCGTGAATTATGTGGCCAGAGGTACGTATGGCTGCATTTCATCTTTAAAACGAATGCTACGGGGCGGTATGACGCTGTTCCTTTTCGCACTTACCAGCTGACCGCTTACCTCTGCTTACCTCCGCTCTTCCGCTGTTATCAGTTTGTCCAGTGGCTCGCCATGTACGTCGGCGGACTTGAGACGCAGTGCAGAGTTAGCTGCGACGACGGGGTTCAAGTCCGGCGAATAACGGTTCCAGAAAGCAGGTAAGAATAAAACAAAGCCAAAAAATAAAATAAACAAGAGTCAGAATGTGATCAAATCTGAAAACGTGATAAAAATCAGGTGAGGGCTTTTCTTTTTCTGGATTGCTTTAAAAAAAACTATCGGTTGGGTTTAGGTAAGGAGGAGGGTGGAGAAGGAGCAGGCATGAATGGCACTCGCGAGAGAAATTTGAGATCTAAAAAAGCATACACAGCGGCCTCTGGCGGATTCGAGAAAACAAAAACTGCAAAAATCAGAAATGTATGTAGAGGTACGTAATTAGAATGAGCTTGGGTTTTTAAACTATTTCTATTTCAGCGACGTCGCAGCAAAACAACAGCATAAACTACTACGACAGTGATCACCTCAGGTACAGATTATGTGCTTCATTAAGTGCTAAATGCTCCTAATGTGAGTTTGAAAACCATTATATGTGACATTAATTGCCATACTACTGAAAGCAGAAGCAGATAGCTTAGCTAAGATCGTGAAAATAGAAAGTGAAAGTAAAAACTGTAACTCAACATCAGTCACTCAGCCTATGTACTTCGAATAATTTTAAACCGGTTAAATATGTATTAATTCGATTATAACCCTTTCACTGGGAGTGCAGTGGCTGGTATTTAAATGAATGACTGGTATTTAAATGGTATAAAAATCTTGTGTCGTGTTTGGTGCAAATCGGTGCGTAGTTAGAACACGTTGTAAATCTACCCAATATCTAAACCCAACTACTACCTTACTAGCTATTAATAAGCATCTAATTAGTAGTTTATTGGGCTAAACGTCATAGTTAATGCTTTGTTAATAGCATTATTTGTACATTCAAATAAAGTGTGACCCAAACAATTAAATTTAGAGTAATGGGCGACACGGTAGCTCAGTGGTTAGCACTGACGCCTCACAGCAAAACGATCGCTGGTTCGAGTCCCGGCTGGGTCAGTTGGCATTGCTGTGTGGATACATGACATGTTCTCCCTGTGTTGGCGTGGGTTTTCTCCAAAGACATGCGCTATGGGTAAATTGAATAGACTAAATTGGCCGTAGTGCATGTGTGTGTATCTGAGAGTATATGGGTGTTTCCCAGTACTGGGTTGCAGCTGGAAGGGCATCCGCTGTGCAAAACATATGCTGGATAAGTTGGCGGTTCATTCCGCTGTGGCGATCCCTGATGAATAAAATGACGAAGGGAAATGAATGAATGTATAAATATATTTAGAGTAGGACATTTACAAAATATCTTCACGGAACACTTATTGGCGTAAAAATCTATCATTCTCACCCATACAGTGTATTTTCGGCTATTCCCAAAATATGTGTGACATAAGGTTGGTTTTGTGGTCTAGGGTCAGATTTAATAACATTGAATCCCTTTTATTAATACGTAACAGCTTAAACATGTGATATTAAATATTATTTGCACATAACTGGCGCATTTCCAAGGGATGAAATGCCACGAACGCACACGCATGAGCAACGCGCAGCCAATCAACATGAATATGTCAAACGAGTATGATAGACGCTTATGGGAGTGTAATGCACCGCAAGAATGATGACTGAGGCGAAATTTACATATGAAAAAGAGTTCAATCGGAGGTCTTCCTCGCGCATTACAGTAATTTCCGTTTGACTGAGTGTATGATTAGATTTTTTTTGCTCATGAAGAATAGACAATTTGAGCTGTTAGGTCGATGGATATGCTGACAAATAACAGATTTTTTTTTTTTAATCGCACTGTAAAGATATCACCGTATGACATTTGTAAATGTCATCAACACTTTTGCACTCTTCATCAAATATGAAGATAATTCGGTGCAGACGTGCGCGTTGGTGAGCGTGTGAGGAGCAGCAGGCAGTCGGTTAGAGACTCAGAAAATGTCATGAAGGGTTGATAGTGGCTGCGTTGAGTATAAAGGAGCTGTGAAGCGAAAAGACACATTACTGTGACATTAAAGAGGTCTGGGATGTGCTCATAAATCAACGCGAGACGTGCCGAGGCACCGCGGATGATGTGCTTTGTTTGAGAGGGATAAATGTGTCTTGTGTGGTTGGAAAAAAAGGCCAATTTTCGCAATCGCTGGTTAAGAAGGCTCTGACCTGAGATGACTTTACACCTCCGGCTGTCATATCAATCATGCAATCATGAGACATGTTAAGTGATAACCCAAAATTCGCATGTGCGGCGAGCCGTGCATGAAGGGCTCGTTCATTTATACATGAAATAGGCCGTCGCTTTCGTTGGATCGAGCGCTTTTTATGTTCACTGACATTAACCTGACCCTCCTATTAGACGGAGGGAATTTTCAAGGGGTCTGTCATGTGGACCGATGGTTTTATTTTTGCTCGAAGGTGCACGACACCTAAAGTTCAAGTGGTATAACATTTCCAGGCCATTTTTCGAATGGCACTTTTTAGAAAGTTCATGCAGCGTATTTAATTCAGTGTCAAATAATGAAAGTTGTCAGGTTAGCACATTAATATTGTGCGATTTAATTCTGCAAATCATTTAATACAATTTTTAAAAATGCCATGAAAATAATGTTATTAATAAAGTTTTGTGTCATTAATCAGCATATGATGTAGGTGATTTTATTAGGGTTACTAAAATTGACTGAGAGCCATGGTTTGTCAGGGTTATTATTAGCATTGCTATCTTGTTTCTGTGTCTACTTCACTTTAGCTAGCAAGAATTCCATCATAACGTGAAGCAAATCTTTCCAAAGTTTGCAAAAAATTTGACAAATGCATTTCCATCTCCCATAATTCGCAATAAAAGAGAATACTTTGACCTCAAAGACTTTTTTGCTAGCACACACACACACACACACACACACACACACACACACACACACACACACACACACACACACACACACACACACACACACACACACACACACGAATGAACGTTATGAAAACTAGTTTGTTGTACAGTTGGTGGTTTACTTCCTTTATTTGGTACGACTGCATTCACACCAGAAGTGAACCGTACCAGAGTTCACACGAACCATACCCCAGACCACCTCTTTCAGGCGGACGTAAGTACGGTTGCACATCCGAGTTCAGAAGACAGCGTTCACACTAGCTAAACATACCGTACTCTGAGGTCAAACAAACCCGGTGGGGACCAAAAGTGCTACTGTGAAAGCAACCTAACATGTCAAATTTCAGCAGATAACTACAACAATTAACTAACTGAACATTTGGCAACACTTTATTTTATCGTACACCCTATAAACAAACCACTAACTAAGACTTTTAGCTCGACTAATTAGCTGCTTATTCATAGTTAGTAAGGTAGTAGTTGGGTTTAGGTATTGAGTACAATTAGGGATGTAAAATAAGTGCTAATAAACAGTTCATATCTTAACAATAGGCAGGTAATAAGCCAGTAGTAAATGTTGTGAATTATTACTTAAACTAAAGTGCTATCAAGAAAAGAAAAGAATCAATAGAAACGCTGTATTTCTCCAAACATCAGCTTGTGAGGTAAATCTACAGCAGGCTCAAAAGCACTTGCATTAATGGAGATTTAGGCACTGCTAGAGAAAATAAAATCATGAATGCTCAAAATCTAAACGTGCTTTATTAGAAATGCAAAAGCTCGCCGACCGTGCTCAATAGCGTTAGAAGCTTTTTACTCAGCCTTGTTTCCGAGAGCAGCATTGTTTACAGGCTGATTAGGGAAATCATTCGCTCTCCCATACGGACTAATTGGCAAATTTGCAGTTTTCGTGCAAAATTCCAAGCTGATTATAATAATCTAAGAGGTTTGTTTGTAATCCAAAGACGGTCAGAAGTATTTGGGGGAACTGAATTCAGAAGTTATCATTTACAATAAGTTGCAATTGAGAAGAACATCGGTGCAGATGTTCGACATTAGGAGTATTAATATGTCGAGTATTATTTCACATGACAAAAAATAAATAAAAAATGACAAGTCGACTCTCTGTACCAGCTCAATTGAACAGACAATGGTTTCTGCTGGAGCTGGAAATAAGATCATAACCTTTCAAACAGAAATCAGCTCCATTGTAAAGCTCTGTATAAGAATGGAAGACATGCCAGCTATAAGTGCGCGGCCATTCTTCTGGTAAGAATGTAATTTAACACCAAGCAAGCGTCTCTGTTCAAACACGCTCGAATCATTAGCTTTTCTATTCCTCTTGCATTTTGGCTCAAACTGCATTGTCTTTGCGTGGAAAGGGTTTCAAA
Organism: Danio choprae; assembly: GCA_903798125.1. Taxonomy (NCBI): domain Eukaryota; kingdom Metazoa; phylum Chordata; class Actinopteri; order Cypriniformes; family Danionidae; genus Danio; species Danio choprae. The sequence goes on along the minus strand of CAIGQW010054046.1, from coordinate 1,811,646 downwards.
CGTAAGTTTAGCAAAGCTGTGAGACTTAACACAATTGGCTTTTTTTGCAAGACCAGTGAATAACGTAATCGAAATAACCCCAATTCATCTTCTGGCTTCCACACACTCAATCTAAAAAAAATTAAATAAATTACAGATAAATCGTGCTACCCACTGTTATAGCTCACAAGTCACGTTTTATGAGCCCCTATTATAATTTCCTTTCGTGTAGTAAAACGAATATAAAAAGTGTATAAACTGTAGAATAGATGGAGTTACTGGGTCCAGTTGAATATACAGTCGAAGTCATAATTATTAGCCCTCATGTGAGCTTTTATCTTTTTCTAATATTTCCCAAATGATGTTTAACAGAGCAAGGAATTTTTCAGTTCATTCATTTTCTTTTCGGCTTAGTCCCTTTATTAATTTGGGGTCGCCACATCGTAATGAACCGCCAACTTGTCCAGCATATGTTTTACGCAGTGGATGCCCTTCCAGTTGCAACCCATAACTGGGAAACATCCACACACACTCATTCACACACATACACTAATGTACCCAACCCTAATGTACACTAATGTACCCTAATGTACTAATGTAACCCAATTCACCTGTACCACATGTCTTTGGATTTGTGGCTGAAACTTGAGCACCCGGAGGAAACCCATCCCAACACGGGGAGAACATGCAAACTTCACACAGAAACTTACCCAGCCGAGGCTCGAACAAGCGACCTTCTTGCTGAGAGGCGATCGTGCTACCCACTGCGCCACCGTGCCGCCCATTTTTTCACGGTATTTCCTATAATATTTTTTCTTCTGGAGAAAGTCTGATTTGTTTTATTTCGGCTAGAATAAAAGCAGTTTTTAATTTTTTAAAAACCATTTTAACTGTATCATTGTAACGCTTTGCTGGTAGACGATGACATTACGAGACGGAACACGGGATGTAACAAAACACGGATTTATTAAATGAACACTTACGGAGAACAAACACTGGATACGGGCAGACAGGACAAGGACGAGACAACCACACGAATCAAAGGAACCAAAATACCGGACAACGAAGGACACAGACGAAAGGGTATAAATGGATGAAGGGATGATTAAACTAATGACACACAAGGGATGAACACACAAATGAACACTGACGGTGGCGGGAAAAGGACAAAGAAAGCACATGACAATAACAAATGATGACACGGACGAACACTGACAATCATACAACAGAGCATCTTAAATTATGGGCTACATTCGTGTAGGCTTCTTCACACAGTCAGTGCTTATGGACTCAAGACGTGCTTTTGTTTGACATTTTTAACTGAGATTGTCAGTCACTTTGAAAAAAAAAAGAAAAAAAAAGGATATGAATCATTGATAAAACAAGTGTGATGTTATTACAGATGACAAATATCGCACACCCCTACCAGCCACTGGTTACTGGAATATCCAGCGATTCCTTGCAAGCATTATAGTTATGAAAAAATAATGATGACAGTAGAGCCGCATGGGCTTTATGGCTGGCAAAGCATTTAAAGCTAACCTAGTGCGCATGATGTATTATGTCTCAAGTTTGAGATCAGCGTTATGCTCCGTTGGTTGCATTTGAAGCTTGTATTATTGTTCAAGCTGCCTGCTTGAGTTTGTCAGATTGCGAAGCAAATATGAAGCTTATAAGCGCAAGATTGGCATAGAGATTAAAACAGATTTGGACTTGAAAGGTTCCTGGAATATTCATTCATTCATTTTCCTTCAGCTTACTCCCTTATTTATGAGCAGTTTTAGCAGGAGATGCACTTCCAGCCCCAACCCAGTACTGGGAAACACCCATACACTCACACATTCACACACACACACACTCATACACTACGGGCAATTTCGTTTTCCCAATTATCCTATAACGCATGTTTTTGGAATGTGGGGGAAACCGGAGCACCCAGAGGAAACCCACGCCAGCATGGGAAGAACATGCAAACTCCACACATAAAAGCCAACGGGTCCAACCAACGACCTTCTTGCTAACCACTGAGCCACCGTGCCGCCCAACAACAAAGACACTAGCACAAAATTAACTTTGATGATAACAACATATTAGTTATTACTATTATTATAAATCATTATTGGTCAATATTTCACACAACTAGTGGCTGGAAGCCTGCAGCTGATCGGCCATTATTAAAGAAATCAATAAACCCCTGTCTGTCACGTTAGCCAAAGAAAAACTGCATCTGTATTCCCGGCTGCGTTTCCAACACTTATCTGCACACAGACTGGATCAGAAGACAATTATTATTTTTTAAATAACCAGAGTGGAAAGGGACGATAAACACTGGTAGTCTGGAATTATAATATGATTTTTTTTTTTGGTTCATGGCTGGAAGCGCCCGAAGCGAAATTGCAATCACGTTTGCGGAGGACACTGTGGTGCGTGAAGATTCCTGCCATGGGGAACATATGTAATTACGCATAACTCTCTCTGTCACGCAGAAACACATATTCATATGCCAAATGAGATTAGCATAGCAGTGGCGCAGCGTCATATACATCACGTTCCCTTTAAAAGAGCCATTATCTCACGCCAACACTGAAAACAGCGGCGGCAAATATGTTGGCATGTGATGGAGGTGAAGGTATTATAAACAATCAAGCGCAGTTCACTGAAAAACACTGTAATTTACTCCTGGGGAAAACATGTGGTTTTGCTAGCTGAAGTGCTTGTGCTGATGATTGTGTGTGGAAGAATATACACTGATATGACCAATTTAGGCTCATTTTGAAAACGTAGCCCTATATACATTTCCGGAGATCGTGAATTATGTAGCCAGAAGTAAGTATGGCTGCATTTCATCTTCGAAACGAACGCTACTGGGGTGGTATGACGCCATTCCTTTTCGTGCTTATCAGCTGACAGCTTACCTCCATATGGATGGCTTTCCCGCTGTTTCCAGTTTGTCCAGTAACTTGCCATGTACGTTGGTGGACTTGAGACGCAGAGAGGAGTTGACCACGACGATGGCGAAGAATGGTTCTAGAAAGTGAGTAAGACAAAAACAGAAGCCAAAAAATAAAATAAACAAGTAAATAACAGGGTTAGAATGTGGTAAAATCTAAAAACGTGGTAAAAATCAGGCGAGGGCTTTTCTTTTTCTGGAGTGCTTTTGAAAACTGTCGGTTGGGTTTATGGAACTGGGTGGGCGGGTCAATCAGTGCTTTTGAAAACACTATTGGTTGGGTTTAGGGAAGGAGGAGGGTGGGTCAGTCAATCGGTCAGTCAATCATTCATTCAGTCAGTCAGTCAGTCAGTCAGTCAGTCAGTCGACAGCGGCCTCTGGTGGACTTACGAGAGTACAGCAGGCGCGAATGGCACTCATGAGAGAAATTTAAGATCTCATAAAGCATACACAGTACCCTCTGGTGGATTCACGGAAATAAAAACTGCAAAAAAATGTACCTCCTGGGAAGTATTTAGCTCTCTCCAGAAATGTATATAGCGGTACGTTTTCAGAATGAGCCTGAGTCGGATAATGCTGATATCAAAGAATGAAGTTTAAAACGTTCAAAGGCAGAGAAATGGTAGAGCCCTCTGTAAATATTATTATGCTAAACAAGCCTTTGATCAACATTTCACCAGTTATGCGCGACAGAGGTCCATTGTTAAACTTGAAGCTCTTTTACATTCAAGCTGTTCACTGGCTGGTTATTTATTTTACGCAGAGATACAAATATATGCCTGCATTTTCATTTTCATTAAGGGCCGACTATTCCATTGCTGTCCTAAATTGACCCGCATAAACATTTCAGATCAAACTCAAAAGTTTTCTCATTTATAATAAAACATCAAAATGCAATTACATATACAAATATGCTTTTTCTTCTTTCCATTATTATTATTATTATTATTATTATTATTATTATTATTATTATTATTATTAT
>CAIGQW010054046.1:1794867-1807335 GCA_903798125.1 Danio choprae | reverse complement strand
TATATATATATATACACACAGTATATTTATCTATTGAACATTAGATAAACATTACAACATAGTTAATGTTAATATATTTACTAACATTTACAAACAATGAACAATATATTTACATACATTTACATATAATTGGTAATGTTAGTTAAGGAAAATAAAGTTGTTCATTGTTAGTTCACGTTAACTCACACTGCATTTACTAATGCTAACAATAACTAATTGTATATTATTTACAATAACTAATGCTATTTTTTCTAATTTCAGCCCGGCAGATATCATTTTCAGTCCCATCCTGAGCAGCATTGATTAAATAGCAAATGCATTTGTGCCCATTTATGCACCCATGGGTGTCCTTGTCTGAATAGCAGATGTGTTAAAGCACATAGATGATGTGTTCCTATTCTGTAGACCACACCATTGACCAACTAAAAGCTGCTCTAAAGTCAATGGTGTATTTATTTATTTATTTTTTGTTGTTGTTGTTTCATTTCTTATTTAAAGATCATATTAACGATAGGTGGGTCCAAAACACGCATACACATTGCTTGTTACACACACAGGGATGGACAGCAGCACACAAACATCTTTAAATATAAAACAATTTAACCGTAAAAGATTATTGTCTGCATAAACATAAAAACTCCTACCTTCAGCTCAGGGGGCTTTGGTGAATCCGACTCATTCTGTAAATAGTCTGCTGGTTTAAACCTTGCGCACGAGCAGATCCATTTCCTTGCTAGTGAAGCATTCAGTTTTTCTGCTTACACAGTCTGCCATGCAAACAGAGAATCCACCATGGCCCGGCCACAACTTGCTCTTAAAGGTAATGAGAGATGAGACTCTGATTGGTTTAATGCACATTACACACATAAGTCATTATCCCTTTCACACATACGTTCACACCGGTGTGATCAGGCTAGCCTGAAGCATACGATTACACTGGTGTGATTAAAACTGGTGTGAAAAATTTCTATCTGACAACTCGCACAGAAAGAGATGTGCAGTGTTTGTCATAAATCACAATTTATCAAATAACATTCATTTTAAGTTTTATTCAACTACACATAACTATAGCAAAACTTAGCCTTTATGGTTTGTAAAATACACGCTGATGTCTGCAGAGATGGCAATAGTAATTTTGTTTAAATATAACTGGACAATATGCTTCAATCACGTAAGATAGACGCTGTTTATGTTAATTGAACATCGCCCATCAACATTATCATATCAAGTCATTTATCAAATAATGTGATCATTATTAAACTGTTTAAAAGACAAAATACATGTTCGTACACATATTTAAGAATCTGAATATTCGATATTTCACAACATAATCAGTAAATGTGTCAATATTTGCAGAAAAGAGAAAAAAAGAAACAAAATACGACATATTCATAAATAATTGGGACTGCCATGTATCACGTGATAAACTAGATACGTTGGTATGCTAACTTTAAACGGACACGTTCTAAATAATGGTCACGATAAAAAAATAAAAAACACTTGCAGAAGGGTCAGCTGGAGTATTTAGAACGTATGTGTGAAAGCGTAAAAAGATTAAGGACAACCATTTTAGACAATGAGCTGGGCACACTGACCGTTATTCCCCTCCTTAAAATAGCAAAAGTGGATTTGGACATGCCCTAAGTGCACCTTACGCCGTGCGCTTTAGACCATGTGCTTCGATATTTAAAATAGAGCTCCTTTAGATCCTTTTGAATGCAAAGATTTCACGCAGCAGCACACGTGTTCTGGATGTGATTATATATGAACATCATTTCTCTCGTCTGATGGTGTTGAATGTCCTACACGCCGTCGCCTCTGCACAGTCTCTGACCTCAACTTTCATCTCCAGCAGACAGAGGTCTGCGACTGGCCTTCTCCTGCCGATCCTCTTCAGATCTGCTATTAGCGGTTCCCTCGTGTGCTGAAAAGCGGTCGACAGCATTCATATTTAATCGCTGCAGATCAATTATTCAGCTCGGGGATGGTGTGTCGTTCTCTGGTGTGAAATGTCTAATATGAAGGGACATTTCCCTCGACTCCTGCTGTCTTTTGCTTCATCTGCCCGTGGAGGATCAACACCGCACTGTTAGAGCCTGAAAACCTGAGCTGAGACTCCAAACTAACCATTCACTCTGGGTGAAGACACGCATAGTTCGCAATAAATCTCTGTCTGTGTTCAAATTGTGAAAGAGGAACGAGGAGATACTCCTAAAGTCCTGTTCAAGGATGGTCTGTGCACCCCGTGGCCATATTTGTTATGCCTCAATCAAAGATCATCCAAAACCAGGCCTAATGAATAGTGAATAGAAAATTAAATACTTAAATTTACTTTAAACATCTGAATTAATTATTTAAAAACCTATTAAAAATGTATCTAAATATATATAGAAATTAATTATACAGTGAAATATATATATATATGATTAGCAGTGCAATATGGCTGTATATCGGCACTGGTGGGAGGTGTGCGTTCGCTTGAGGCCGCAGATATACATCTGCGCACTGCTACAAGTGTGATATTGTGTTTATACTACAGTTCGATAGCCTAATCATGTATATAAAATAGAAAATCAAACATGGAGAGTTTTAAAAATCCTTTTGTATGAGGGACTATTTTCTTCCGCCATTCATTCGCATCTGCAGCTGAAGTCAGAACAGCAGAAACCATTGCTCATTCACCAACGTTCCTTTAGAGTTAGATGACAAAACAGGTGATTTTGCTCACATTTTAAGATTATAAGGCTGAACGGCATGAAATGCCATCTCAGTCTACAGAGATTTCCCAGTATTTCTCTGTTGCAATTGGAATATCACAATAACTAACCCCGAAAAAGTGCAAATACAGCACTACAAAATACAAAAGAAAGAGATGGACTTTGAATGTCTCTTACCTGTTTGATAATGACTGGATCAGCTGTGGTTTGAAATTTTAGCAGATTTTTTCTCCTCTAAGGACTTATTATGCGGTTTCTGTCACCATCTTGTGGCGGAACGTCAACCGTCTTTGCTGTGCTCAGTATGACAGATGATGCCCGCCAATGTGTTAAATCTCCAAAATTATAAATATTTAAAATAGGCACTGTCCTTATAAACAAAATGTATAGTTGTAATCTAAACAACTACATTCTCGCCTAAAAAAGCCTCACAAGTACATTATGTTGTCCAACAGCTCCAATATTTGTCAAACTGTAGTCCTCTGCTTGCCACTCGTGTGGGCGGAGTAATACACAAGGGTGAAGAGGCAGTACGAGTGCTGATATTGCTTTAAGATTAGAGATTAGAAAACCAGACAGAATTGTTATTTATATATATATATATAAAATAATAAGAACAAACTACAAATTACAAAAAAAACTAAATTGCATAAAAGTTACTTTTATTTTTTTTTACTATTAAAATAAATAATAAAATAAATAAGTCAATAAATAAATACATAAATAAATATGGAAACAACAAATAAATAAAATAAATGAAATGAAGATCTAAACAATAGAAGATAAAAAAAATTATATTTCAAAATTTTGACATATATAACAAAACATACACTTAATAAAAACATAAACCTAATTATTAACAATTGGAAAATATGAAATGCTAGTTTAAAATAAAAGTTAAAATTTAAAACAAAATAAGTAACTAATTAAATTACAAAACAAACTTAAAAAGTTGTATTTAAAAAAAATTGCAATGATATAATAAAAACACACAAAAATTAAAATAGATACATAAATAATAATAAAAATGTATTACAAAACTACACCAAAACACCACCGAATCAAAAGCATCCTGATGTCCTGGACCAGAAATGAACTCTTGCAGATGCTCAAAGTCAGTTGCACTGAACTTCTAGTGAATCAGCATGGAAAGTAACTGGAGAGAGACTGATGTACTTTCTCTTTCTGCTCTTTTCCCCCCTGAAATACTCCCTAGAGGTGGTGATATTTTATGAAGCGTGAGGGCTGATTGAAAAAGACATGTAGACCGGTGTCGGCCGGAGTGAAATCTTCATCTTGATCCGCTCGTCTGCTGATTTCCCTCATTGTGTCTGAATGGAGCACCTGCTGCTGCTGGATTCCTTAGAGATGCTCAAAACACATGAACATGTGTCTAAACGACACGTGTGTGGAGAGAAATGGCCAATTCACTGACATTCACTTCATTATTGACCATTGGGAGCCCTGAATGGAAGCAGGTGGCTGGATTCATGATTACATGTTTGGATTTACACGCGCTGATGAATCATTCACAACACCAGCGATATTAAAGTTGAACCAGAAGCTGTAACCATTTTGTATTTTCGTATTGAGAGGCAGTTCCTAGAGAAACAGAATATTAAATGAGAAAGCAGTGGGTGTGGCTTGTTTTTTTCCTACTGCGAGCTGATTGGATGTAATAAAGTAGGGAAATAATTTGGAAAGATCGAGAAAAGGGTTTCAGGAGAGTTATTACAACCTAACAGACACCTCCTCCTCACCTGTTCGTTCCTGTTTATTATGAATATGTAGGCTGTATATAAGATAGTGGGATTTAAAGGTATGGGACAACATTTGCATTTGGAAGAAAAGTGAAAAATATAGATGATCCAAAGGTATCCTGGACCAGGCCATATCCCGAGCTGATACTGTGGTGGTCATGGAGGAATGGAGTGCATGAGACTGATTCCTGAAAGGCTACAGTGACGAACAAGTCTACGATTGATCCTGTGGGCCAGCCTGACCTCCCGCTGGTGCCCTACCCACACTTGCAGCTTCCACGATGGACGTTCAGCTTCCCCAGCCCCGGCGCCTAGACTGCAGCTCCACACAGGAAGTTTGGCCAGAAGAAAAATGCTCGTGCCTAACAAAGCCTGGTTTCTCTCGAGGTTTTTTTCCTTCACTTCGTCAATTGGTGAGGTTTTTCCTCTCCACTGTTGCCACTGGCCTGTTTGGATCGGGACTTGTGGAGCTGCGCTTCGGTGGATTTGCTCTTCAGTATTGAACTTTCAGCAGTGAAACTTAAACCACACTGAACTGAACTGAACTAAACTCTGAAATCTGGACTTTACTAGAGCAGGTTAAGCTGCTTTGACACAATCTACATTGTAAAAAGCGCTGTATAAATAAACTTGAATTGAATTAAAACTTGAATATAGAAAAAAACTAAACAGAATATCAATAAAATTTAAATGAATAATTAATTTTAATGAGAAAATAATACAAAAATGAATACAAATAAAACAATACGCAAGTAAATTAAATTACTACATATTTATTTAAATTTTGGTAATTCATAATAACTTGAAATATAAACACACACACGTGCACACACGCACACACACACACACATTCCGTTTTTCAAGTTTTGAATTTACAAAACAATATACAATATAAAATATAAAAAATAAATAATAATAATAATAATAATAATAATAATAATAATAATAATAATAATGTTGCGTTTGCAGGTGTTTGTGTGTGTGTGTGTGTGTGTGTTTCTCTCTCTCTCTTTTCATCTGCACAGGTCCCGCCCTAATTACGCAGACGTCTTTTAAAAAAGGGAAACGGGCATGGAGCAGGAGAGCGAGTTGGTTGGCGTCTTGATTTACGTTTGGTGTTATAGGAAAATTACATAGTTGTAAGTGTTATTTTTGATTGTGTATACGCATTTTGATGTGTATCAATTTTGACTTTTGTTTGTTTTTTATATTAACAGCAGGAAAGCCGTCCATACAGAGGTAAGCGGTCAGCTGGTAAGCGTGAAAAGGAACGGCGTCCTAGCGTTTGTTTTAAAGACGAAATGCAGCCATACGTACTTCTGGCTACATAATTCGCAATCTCCAGAAATGTATATAGGGCTACGCTTTCAGAATGAGCCTATGTTGACTCAACATCCTATGCAAATGATTCAGTTCAAGTTTCTTTGCATGAATTAAGAGAGTCGATTCTTGAATTCAGAATAAGTCCAGTCCTTATGCTTTCTGTTGCCAGGCGACAGTGTCAAAAATGAATCTCAGTAGACAATAAAGAGGAAAAGCGAACCAGGAGAAGTGGAGCTCAATCAAATTAAGGCTTCATTTCAATCTGCACTGTAAGTGATAGGAAGGATTAAACAAGGCTTAAATTCACAAATATGAAATATTATAACAAGAAAGTACGCAAATCTGGACTTCCTCAGAGGTAGTTTATATCATGTTTAGGTTATTCATTCATTCATTCATTTTCTTTTCAGCTTAGTCCTTTTATTAATCAGGGGTCGCCACAGCGGAATGAACCGCCAACTTATCAAGCATATGTTTTACGCAGCGGATGCCCTTCCAGCTGCAACCCATCACTGGGGAATGTTTAAGTTATTTTATTTAATATTTATATAGTATTTCGACGCAGTGGCTCAGTGGTTAGCACTGTCGCCTCACAGCAAGAAGGTCACTGGTTCCAGTCCTGGCTGGGTCAGTTGGCATTTCTATGTAGAGTTTGCATGTTCTCCCCGTGTTGGCGTGAGTTTCCTCCGGGTGCTCCGGTTTCCCCTACAGTCCAAACACATGCGGTACAGGTGAATTGAATAAACTAAATTGTCCATCGTGTATGTGTGTGAATAAGTGTGTATGGATGTTTCCCAGTACTGGGTTGCAGCTGGAAGGGCATCAGTTGTGTAAAACATATGCTGGATAAGTTGGCGGGTTATTCCGCTGTGGCGACCCCTGATGAATAAAGACACTAAGCTAAAGGAAAATTAATAAATGAATATTATTTTGTATTCTAATACTGATATTGTTTTTAACTTAGGACACATTTCACTTGGAATTGTCATAAGGAAAAAAAGGGATGGATGCCTTTAGTACTATGATCTTAAAAAAAGGTTTCTCAAAGCAAAATAATAATAAGCAATGTTGTCCTGTTATATACTGAAATACAGTATGTCATGCATCCACATGCAACAATAGTCAAACAGACCAGATGCTCATTCAACGAAGCAGTATTTTTACACAGGGGTCTGAACCCTTCACAGTCCAACCTTCATTACAGCAGCACTTCACTCAGCTTTAAGCAGAGAATTAGCCGCTGGTTCACTTTCTCTTCCTCACTCACGGCTCAGGACTCATTAGCCACAGTCTCAGGCAGTGGCTGGCCTGAGTGTTAAAAATGATTTATTTTCGTAATAAATACTCTGTCTCTCTCCGTCCTCCTGCGTGTTTATGCATTCCCCTGATGTAGCCAGGCTAGAACACTTTTACTAAGGTGACTTTGATTCCAGAGGGTTGTTAATGTTTTAACACTCTTATGTGGCTCTACTCGCTTTCCTTTCCTATTACAGGCCTTTATGTCGCTTTTAATGTGCCTTTTCTTTGCGTTTGTTTTCATACAATGCAGATGAGATGTGTGGTCCGGGTCACGGCACCATTTCATTTATGCCCAATGATTAAATTAAAATGCTATGAAATCCCTAATATCAATAATATAATATAATAATATAAAATTTTTATAAAAAGAGAAAAATAAAAGGCAATAGTTGCTTCAATTCAAGGGGGATATTAATGTTTTAACACTCTTGTGTGGCTCTACCTGCTTTTGTTTCCAATTTCAGGCTTTTATATTGCTCTCAATGTACCTTTTCTCAGCGTCTGTTTTCATACAATCCAGATGATATGTGTGATCCGGGTCACGGCACCTTTTTTACAAAAAGAGAAAAATAAAAGGCAATACTGACTTAAATTTCAAAGGATTGTAAATGTTTTAACTTGTATGTGGCTCTACTTGCTTTCGTTTCCTATTATAGACCTTTATATTACTCCTAATGTGTCTTTTCTGTGCATCTGTTTACAATGCAGATGAGATGTGTGACCCGGGTCATGGCACCATTTTTATGACCAATGGTTAATTGTGTTTCTGAAAGAACTATGAAATCCTTGATTTCAACATAGCTCAGTTTTACAAAAGTAAATAAAAGGCACTATTGACTTTGATTCCAGAGGATTTTAAAAACGTATGTGGTTCTACTTGCTTTTGTTTCCAATTACAGGGCTTTATGTCACTCTTAATGTGCCTTTTCTATGGGTCTGTTTTTCATACAATGCAGATGAGATGTGTGACCCGGGTCACGGCACCATTTTATGGCCAATTGTCAATTCTGTTTCTTAAAATGCTATGAAATCCCTCATTTCAGCATAGCTCGCTTTTACAAAAAGTAAAAAATTACAGGCAATAAGGAGAGAATAAAATGATGGTCTGTGCTCCAGTCAGTTTATTTTGCTGTAATGGATTTAACGCTATCTCTACCAAATGCTCACTGCAATTCACAAATGCGTGCAACAAAGCGCTTAACTACATTATGCACTATTTTTGCATGCTCATGAAAACAAAAGCACACAGGCTATTTTATTTCAGCAATTGAATCCACAAATAAACATCAATTTGCTTGCATTTGTTCTTTGAATCAATATAAATACCTAGAAGAAAAGAGAACATGTATTTAAATGTCAAAATCTAGCTTTTAATAAAAAATTTTAATGACAAAGAGATGGATATTTATATCCTGGAATGGGACATTAATGTGACAGCTGACCTCCAATGAAGCTTCACAACTAATAGATCAAAACAGATGAATAATATGAGGAATACCTCTAAAGGCAAATAGGTTTTATAGAAAAAGAGAGAGGGAACTTTTTGCAACCTTGTAGGGTTCTTCCTCTAGCTGTATATTTGTCTCTCAGGGTTGCTGCTTTGCAGCGAGTATTAAATAGCTTTTAGTGAAACCCATAATTTGTAACTTCAAAGCTATGGATGTTAGATTTTGCCAGCACTTTGAAAGCTATATAGCCTTCATAGTGTATTAGTTAAATGTACTTTACTCCAATAGATTAAATTCCAATAGATAAAATGACTTGTAAAGAAAGACACTGCATGCATTTCAGCTTAGCCGCACCAACCCATGCTAACTGTTTACCTCTCACTTTGCCCTTTCACAATCTATTTTGCTGTCTTACATTGCAGTGTGCACTGATCGCGCCTGTTGGGAAAACATTGCTTGTACTGACCTCTCTACCTTTGGCCAAGGAGCCGTGAGAATAAAACATCACCATCGTGAACAGCCTCGCTCGCTCAACTTACTGCCCAAGACATGGCAGAATTATAAATTCAGGTTATCCCTCAGAATTAAGTAGATAAGGGTCTGTGTCCAGAGCTTATCCTTAATTTATGCAGATACTATCAGAATCCCACTTTAAGAGCTGGATTTGGCTCCAAAGTAGTCCAATTAGATGGTCTATTCGGCCTCATCATACTTATAATTCAAATTGTTTGGCTGAGTGAGGTTTATGCAATACAGGTGATGATGAGCGGGAGAATCTATCAGCTTTCGCCAATTGAGTGTGTTTAATATTTATGACCAGTCAAGATGTCTTTTCCAGCTGAATACAAATGCTTTTCTGAGTGTGCAAATCAGCTGAAAATTCTCAATTTCTGCCCCTAAACTGTTTTTGTCATTCATGTCTTCTTCTCCTTTCCTCTAGCAAGACCATTATGTAAACTAGATTGAAAAACAACATCAACACCATCACAAAAAAAAAACAAAAAAAACCACGAAGATATGAATCCACACTTCACTGGGCTAAATCTTATATTTTTAGATAAATGTTGTACGAGTTGGGAGAGAAATAGGTGATTGACATGAATGCCCTTTGCTTTTTGGCAACCCTTGAGTGCTTTGTGGTTTGTTTTGCGTTCGCTCTTTTATAAATGAACCTTCTCGCCTTGTCTGGCAAAAAAAAATCAGAGTGTGTTTATGTGTCGTCCATCCGTCCTTCTGGTGGTCTCTGTTCGGGCTTGTAAAAGAAGGACAACCCGTCGGGGAGAGTGATTTGATTGCCTGTCGGTTTGAAATAAAAATACATACATTGAGAAACATGGACGCGACATCCAATCAGACGCTTGTAAATTGTCCCTTGGATCAAAGTGAGAACGACACATGCTGCACATCAACAATTCTCTAGGCTGCGATAATAAAAAAATAGTCACCACCATGTCCAATCAAGAAGAGAAAATGATCACAATCTCTATCTTTATAGTGCCCCCTTTTGGCGGAATTTAACAACATTTGGTGCGTCTCCTTGAAAAATACTTGTGTTAATACAGACCAAGTTTCATGATGATTGGACTTGAAGTTCAGAAGAAACAGGCTAATTACTTAGAGGACACGGCCAAAATATTCATTGGTTTTCCTCAAATTCTTTTGATGATAGGAGGCACAGTTTGTGGCCTATATCTACCAGGACTGCTAACTGTGTTAGTTCGTTTGAAATGGAAATTATATCCTGGAATGAGGCATGCTGAGACACCTGAAAATCACTTTTCTGAGGGTTGATGTTGTTGTTAAATGTCCAAACCAAAACACTCAGCAGAAGAGAGTCATGCTTCATAAATTGTATTGAACTAATGACAGGAACTTCTGCAAACTCGTTCTCTCAGCTGTGAAATTACAGCTCTGCTTTACCAGACCCATATAATCAATACAATTACAGTGAGGGACGGACAGGATGAGTTAATAAAGAAATTTAGAGGAGAACACAAAGATGTGGATACTGATAAACCTTGTCTATAGGGGTTACCTAATGTTGCTTAAGAAATAAATGAATGAGTGAATGAATTATTAAATACAATAAACCCCTTTGTGTTACTAGCACATGATTTGTTGGACTCTTTATGAAGAGTTGCTTATGTATCACATTTGTGTTTTTAACATAATTATGAGGTAACTTTACCTTCATGAAAACTAGCCAAGGTTTTACTATAATAAAATACAGTAATATTACTGTAGTTATGAATTAATACAATAAACCCCTTTGTTTCAATAGCATGTATGTTTTTTGACCTCTTTATCAATAATTGCTTGTATATCTCGAGTAAGTGATTTTTTTTTTTAAGTATGAAGTAACCTCACCTTTATGAAAATGAACCATAGTTTTACTACAAACAAATATATATATATATATATGTGTGTGTGTGTGTGTGTGTGTGTGTGTATGTATATATATATATATATATATATATATATACATACATACATACATACATACATAAATACACACACACATATTAACAACTATTCCAGCATATGTTTTACACAGCAGCTTTTCAGCTGCAACCCAGTACTGGGAAACACCCATACACACTCATTCACACACTCATTCACACACACACACACACACACACACACACACACACACACACACATTATAATACATATAAATATACTGTATGATTTTCGACATACTGGAAATAACATGATTTTATAATTTATGTTTTGGAGGCATTTACTGTATATCAGACACTTAGAAAAACAAACTAGGATTTTTTAAGAGTGCATATATATATTTTTACTCCCTGAAAGTGTCCACAATTAAAAGAAAACAAGTAGTCTATATACTGTATGACTGTTTACCTCCGAAAAAGCAATTTAACATTATCAAACCCACAATGTCAGCAAATGCTTCATGACTGATTCAACAGATGTGACAGTAAGTCCATCATAATCAATATCCCTCATTCACTCTCATGCCCTCCTTTGACTCCGATTTCATCCACTACCACAAATATATGAATCTCGCATCTTGCATTTCAATATCTTCCACCCCTAACCCTCGCACACAGACGTATGGCAAAATATGGATGAGATGAGGTCGTGCGCAGCGGGGAACATGCCGAAACATGCATCCAAATCCTCATTTATGAAACATGTCCTAGATATGGAGCCGGGAAAATAAATCAACACTCGCACGGGAAGTGATTGTTCTTTTAATGCAATTCTGGGCATGAAATGTCTAAAAAGGGAACTCTGAAGAGCCATTTCAGAAAGACTTACATTCGTTTTTAAAGATATCCTGCTTCAAATAAACTCAAAAATCAAGAGACGGGAAAGTAGTACAAATGCAAAACTTCTCACCTAGTTTGGAGTCTCTGTCCTCAGCAAAGGTTCATTGACACTACATAGGCATGAAAGGCACCAAAATAAGCCTACGTAGAGGAGAAATAGTAGTCATGGATGAATACTGTCACTTATAATCAACCTCAGATACAGTTGGAGTCAGAATTATTAGCCCTCCTGAATTATTTCTGAATTCCTGTTTAACGGAAAGAAGCCATGATGACAGTACATAATATTTTACTAGATATATTTTAAGATGCTAGTGTTCTGCTTAAAGTGAAATTTACAGGCAAATCATTGTATAACGGTGGTTTGTTCGCAACACAGGCTCATTCTGAAAACGTATCTCTGAATACATATCTGGAGATCGCCAATTATGTGGCCAGAGGTACGTATGGCTGCATTTTATTTTTTAAACAAACGCTAGGGGGCGGTATGACGCCATTCCTTTTCGCGCCTTACCAGCTGATCGCTTACCTTCGTGTGGACGGCTTTCCCGCTGTAACCAGTTTGTCCAGTTAGCTCGCCATGTACGTCGGCGGACTTGAGACGCAGAGAGGAGTTGACCAC
>CAIGQW010054046.1:1779763-1789867 GCA_903798125.1 Danio choprae | reverse complement strand
ACTCTGCGATAAATAGTTGGAATTCTGAGTTATAAAGCCAGAATTCTGAGAAATAAAGTCACCATTTCAATTTATAAAGCCAGCATTCGTGATATAAAGTCAGAATTCTGTAATAAAAAGTTGCACTTCTGAGTTATAAAGTCAGAATTCTGAGAAATAATCGCAATTACTAGATATAAAGTCAGAATTCTGAGATAAATAGTCACAAATCTGGTTATAAAGCTGGAATTCAGAGAAATGAAGTCGCAATTGCATGACAAAGTCAGAATTCATGATATAAAGTCAGAATTCTGCGATAAATAGTTGGAATTCTGAGTTACAAAGCCAAAAGTCTGAGAAATAAAGTCTCAATTTCCAGTTATAAAGCCGGAATTCTGAGAAATAAAGTCACAGTTGTGTGATATAAAGTTAGAATTCTGAGATAAAAGTTGCAAATCTGAGTTATAAAGCCAGAACTTTGAGAAATAAATTCACAATTATTAGATATAGTCAAAATATTGAGATAAAAAGTCGCAAAACCAAGTCATAAAGCCCGAATTCTGAGAAATAGTCACAATTGTATGATATAAACTTGAAATTGTGAGAAAAAAAATCAGAATTCTGATATAAAATGTGAGAATTGCAGCATACCTTTACACGTGAATCAAAATGAGTGCACTAACACAACATTTGAGTTTTTTGGGTAATCCTTCAGTTCGTTCGGTGTAGAAGAGCAGACGCTACATGCATTACCTAATAAGCTACTGCTGATGCTAATCACCCACAGCATCCACTAATCCAGCGGACACACTTTAAGATCAGTGCAGACGCTGTTAGCTCAGACTGGCTAATGAGCGGCAGAATTCACCACTTTGATGTCTTTAGTGACGCGTTTCTCCATAACTCGCACACATCTCACATTAATGGCCAGCGTCTCAGAGGGGAAGCTGATAACAGGTGCAGAAATAGACCTGAGCGCACGTCTCCACTACGAGAACTTCCATCATCTTTGTTTTTCCTTCAGCATAGGTGAGCAAGTTCACTGTACACTGTGAAAAATATCCGTAAATTAGCAGTTTTACATATTTATGTTTTTATTTTTTCCCATTTTGTGTGCTTTTGAATTGCATTATGGGACTTTGATCTTTCGCCCAACAACTTTTAACCTTGAAAAGTTAAAAAAAAGTGACTTATGAACAGTTTTAATAGTTTAAAGTGATGTATTGTTTGGCATTTCTGTGTGGAGTTTGCATGTTTTCGACGTGTTGGCGTGGGTTTCCTCCGGGTGCTCCGGTTTCCCCCACAGTCCTGCGCTATAGGTGAATTGGGTAAACAAAATTGTCCGTAGTGTATATGTGTTAATGTAAGAATGTATGGGTGTTTGCCAGTGATGGGTTGCAGCTGGAAAGGCATCCGCTGTGTAAAACACATGCTGGATAAGTTGGTGGTTCATTCCGCTGTGGCGACCCCAGATTAATAAAGGGACTAAGCCGAAAAGAAAATGAATGAATGAATGATATATTGTTTGGGTTGGTGTATATTACGCTATAAAAACCTTGTAATAAACTGCCAGTACATTTTCTGTTATTTTACTTATTTCTCTATATATCATTTCTTATACATTATATTATTTTAAACCACTAAAATGTCAATAAAAGTCACTTTGTTAAACTGTAGAGCTGAATTTTCAACATCAAAAGTCGACTGTAACGTGAGGCAACGGAGTTGAGGATCCAAATGAGAACATTTTTGTCTTCATAGTTCACAGTGTAGCTACTTTTTTATCAAGTGTAAAATACTTTTCAGAAAGAAAATGATGGTAATATTATTATTTTAATAAAATGTTTTCATCATATTATTCAGTTCAATTCGTTTATTTGTATAGCGCTTTTCACAATAATTATTGTTTCAAAGTTGCCTTTTAAAAGGTGCCCATTGTTGCATTACAATCAAAATCAGAAAAGTTCATGTTATCAGTTGCATAACTTTATTAGTTATTAATAACTTTAGCTAATTGACTTCTAACTATGTTTGTCAGGTATCTGTTCTGTGTCATTCGATTCCTTTGTTCTGTTTCCCGCCTTTTGCTAATGTTCATTTGTTTCACCTGTGTCTCACCCCTGTGTCCTATCAGTTTAATCATGTCCCCTGTGTATTTAAACCCCTCTGTTTGGTTCAGTCCTTTGCGATATTGATATTGTCAGCACGTCATTCTGATCATCCTCCCATGTTATCTGCACCCCATGATTCCTGTATGTCGATGTTCAAGTGTTTCCCGTGAGTTTGTGAATAAATCCGTGTATGTTTTTGATAATCCCAGTGTTTCATGCTTTTGTGGACAGCAGCGTGACAACGTTATTGTACATAAACAAAGTTAACCTGCAGTTATATAGTATAGGTAACGTCTATGTGTAGATGTTCATTGAAGTATATGTGGGTTGTCTTCGAAGTATTTTATTAATCGATAAATCCATGAGTCCATCCAAAAGATAAATACAAAAGAACAAGGATTAAGAAAACGCTCCACACTGCATCAGTCATAGGGTTAAAGGAATTGCTGCCAAATATATAACAAGCCAGAAACATTAATCACTGCAATAAAGACCCAATCACCAACTCTTGAGTATTTGCTTGAATCCAATCAGTGATTTTTTTTTAATGCCAGGCAGAGTTATTTACTCAAATGCACTTCATCCAAAAGAACTGACAGATGCATTTCCATGCTCATCAGCCGAGCTACAGGAACACATTAGGTATTATTCAAACTAAATTACGCCTTAGCTTAAAAGTCGATGGTGTCAATTAATTCATGGGCAGAGAGTACATTGCTGCGAAATTCAATCACCTGTTTGATTTTGAGGCCTGCTTTGGTTCCCATGGAGGTATTGATTGTCTGCCAAAGTTCTTAGAGAAGGCTCTCACAAATTGAAAACTTATAAATCTGAGGGCTGAAAATTAAAAGCGACAGGACATTTTGACCCGGCTGGAGCATGATTAAATCGAGTAGCCACTTTATTAGGAAAGGGAACGTTAAATAAGAAGAGTGAAGCACCGCTGACCAAAGCAGACGGGACATTTTGACCTCTCTTCGGGCATTAAAGCCTTGTAGTCATATCTTGGCCCTTTTGATGTCCGGGATATGACTCATGGCATTCTGTGAAAGCGATTCAGAATAACTTGCGCAAGTGCATGATAAGTGATATGCAATTAGACTATTTTAATCCTAATCCAGGGCTATAACCCTGATCTTCATCTAAAGTACATTCAAAGGTTTTACATCAGCAAAGAAAACAGTCCTATTAGTTACATTGGTTTACACAAAACAAACCAGCTAATTAAAGCAGTAAATATGTTAAAATGCAGAATAAATAGTCATTTTTTATTTGTGGGGGGATGGTTGCATATTAATTTTTGCAATAGGTTTGTGTTTTGTGTGTGAAAAGCACAAACAAAATGCATTTTAGACTAAAAGCCAATGATATTCCTTAAGCAACATCGAAGTGTGGGTTTAAGGAAAGACAAAACATGAATCAAATTGAGAAACTATCATTTAAAGTCATTATTCTCTATATTGGTAAACATCTGTGCTATCTTGATGCCTCAAGTGCACCATTATACACCATAAAAATAAATCATTTTCATACTAAAGGCCCTATAAAAATGCTGGGCTCCACACAATCCCTTCATGTTCTCCCAACACACATTAAGTTAATTTTAATTGTTTTTACAAACTGAAGTGGATTGAACATAAAACGATCAAGTTGTCCCCCAAAATACTTAATAATTTAGTTTATTCAGCTCATTTTAAATAAGTAGTTTGAACAAGCAGCAAAAATCATTTTTGAGTGTATATCAAGATAACCTTTAGAGCTTAATTTAGATTTACAACAGAGAAAATAAGTATTCAACATATCACCATTTTTCTCAGAAAACATATTTTTAAAGGTGCTGTTGACTTGAAACTTCCCCCGGATATTGGTAACAACCAAAGAAATCCATATATGCAAAGAAAACAAAACTAATTAGTTTACACATTAAGTTATGCATAATAAAATGAAATGGCACAGGGAAAAAAAAGTATTGAACACATGATGGAAGGGAGGTGTAGAAAGGCAGTGAAAGCCCAGACAGCAGCTGAAATCTCTCAGTAGTTCTTCAGCAACCCTCTGCCATTCCTCAGTGTAAATTAATATTAGCTGCTTCAGTCCAACATCTATATTAGCAGGAGGATGAAGATGAAACTATGGTCATTTTAGCAAGATACTGATCCAAAACACTTCCAAGGAAACTCTCAAATGCTTTCAGAGAAAGAAAATCAATCTGTAGAATGGCCCGGCCAATCACCTGACTTGAACCCAATAGAAATTACAAAATAAAGATCAGATTTGATAGACGAGACCCACAGAACCATCAAGATTTTTACACTCTGTTGAAGTATGTGAAAAACTCACACCTGAGCAATGCATGTGACTTCATTCTCCATATGAGAGGCGTCTTTAAGATTTCTATATAAAGTATTAAATACGTTTCAGTAGTTCAGTACATTATCCTTGTGTCACTTCATTGTTATAACACATAACTCATTTTTCAGATTTTTTTTTGTTTTCTTTTATTTTTATGTTTGTATTGTTTGTGTTTTTACCAAAATCTGGTTCAATTCCATGTCAACAGCTCCTTCAGAAATATTATTCACAGAAGAAAAACATGACGTGTTCAATACTCATTTCCCCTGCTGTAGATTAATTTAGATTGATTGGGATAATCATGTAGGGCAATGAATCATGCGTTAAATATAATAAATAACAAACCTAGATAAATACAGCAAAGCAAAGATTAAAGTGAAATAAACAGCACTCAAAAAATAGTTGTGCTGCTTATTAAAATATTTAAAATGAGATAAAACAACCCAACTCTTGAGATTGTGTGGGACAACTTAATAGCTTTATGTTCAATCAACATAAAATTGGAAAAAAACAAAACATTAAGTTAACTTAATTGATTTGCGTTTGAACAACATGAAGGGTTTGTGTGAAACGGTTTAGTGCTTTATGGCTTCCTGGGGCATCAAACAGTTTTGAGGCACGAAAACTGAATATATTAAATGTAATATATTTTCATTGTATAAATCATTCAGAAAAAATATTGCAAGTGAATGGCCTTAAAAACACATGACAGGGATACTTTTTACTCCAATATGGTTAAACTCTTCAGTAACTCATGTTTTGCACTGTGGTGCTGGTCAACTATAAAAATAAATCCTGTTATGTGACAATTGCAGATGCAAACAACCTGATATAGATTCTGAAACGATATATTGAGGATAAGGGCGGTACGGTGGCTCCATGGTTAGCACTGTGGCCCCACAGCAAGAAGGTCGCTGGTTCGAGTCCCGGCTGGGCCAGTTGGCAATTCTGTGTGGAGTTTGCATGTTCTCCCCGTGTTGGCGTGGGTTTCCTCAGGGTGCTCTGGTTTCCCCCACAATCCAAAGACATGCGCTATAGGTAAATTGAATAAACTAAATTGGCTGTAGTCTATGTGTGTGAATGAGTTAGTATGGGTGTTTCCCAGTACTGGATTGCAACTGGAAGGGCATCCGCATATAATGAATGAATATATTGAGGATGCCATTGAGTCCATAAGAATAAAATAACAACACGCAGACAAACTCACTGAAGAGTTCAAGTATTTTTAAACCTCTTCTTACCCCAAATGGACAATAATAATAAAAAGATAGTTCTGCTGAGAGTATCTTGACGCCTTGAGTAGTTAAACCAAATGTGCAAACAGCTTGCTGCAGCTTCTTGACATCAACCCAGTGCACGCGTTATGTTTGTGAACTGTTGCCCAACCTTGAGTTGCACGCATGAGGTCCTACTCTTATTGCTTTTTGAGTCTCTGTGATTGTAGGACAGTCCAACTCTCTGTGTGTGTCCAGGTCTGGAGAGACACTCGAGCAGAATTAGCCTGGCAGTCGATTCCTGGAAAACCACCATGAGCACAACTGGCAGCAAATGCCTTTTCTCTCCTCAAGGTGATGAACATGCCTGGTGGGACCACCTTGAAACTACAAACACACACACACATAACTGTTTGAGCAGAGGCCAAGCAGATGACCGCAGTAGGAGCTGGAGAGAGCCAACGGGACGCCAGCGAGATGCATTACCCATGACAAAACAGGGATAAATGATGAGCATTGTCGCCATGCAAGTACCTGTCACAGCGAATCTACACCCCAGCCGAGGGAATCCATGCGCCCAATCTCTCAGATGCCAAATCAAACAGCTCACGGTACCAATTTACCTCTCTCTCCAGCTGTTCTGATTGAATCTGGACTCATACGGATGCGATTGAGACTTGCAGATTGGTGTACAGAACACATATGATGATGCACGCATGGTGTTTTTTGTGCTTGCTGGGAAATGCGGAGTGTAATGACAATATGCTGCAACCCAGTCTTGCGTAAAGCAATGCAAACAGCCTGCAGCAATAGACTTTACTATGGGGGTCCCGCTCCCCACGTGGAGGATAAAGTGTTTCAGCCGGATAAACATCGCATTGTGTCTGCAGCCTCGGGACTGATAGGAATCTGCTTCTAAATGGAGACAGAACAAAAGAAGGAGCAGACGTCAAACATGAGAGCAACCGATTGGCCGCCTCACACGGTGATCCAAAATGTCAACCAAAGCATGTGTGGGTTTGTGTTCAGAATCACTATACTGTTGGATTCTCTCTTGGATGGGCTGTATGCACGATGTGTTTCAGCAACCAATACATCAACTTCTGATATCTTCAATTACATAAGGTTTCTTTTACAGCATCTACAATGTAATCAACATAGGCTCATTCTGAAAATGTAGCCCTATATACATTTCTGGAGATTGCAAATTATGTAGCCAGAAGTACGAATGGCTGTATATCGTCTTTAAAACGAATGATATGGGGCGGTATGACATCGTTCCTTTTTGCGATACCAGTTGACCGATTACCTCCATATGGACGGCTTTACCGCTGTTACGATTTTGTCCAGGAGCTCGCAGCGTACGTAAGCGGACTTGAGACGCAGAAAGGACTTGACTGCAATGACGGGGTTTGAGTTGGCGAAGAAAGCAGGTAAGACAAAAACAGAAGCCAAAAAATTTAATAAACAAGTAATTAACAGGGTGAGAATGTGGTAAAATCTGAAAACATGGTAAAAAAAAGGGGGCTTCTCTTTTAAATCAGTTAAATCCTCTGCTCTGTTTGATTTCCTGAGGCTAAATTGATAAGGTAGTAATGACAACATTATCACTTCTCAGCACTGCTTGGGAAACCAACATTCCAAATATGGTCAGAGGCGTAACGTTCCTATCACACGCTTGAGGTATTCAGCCAATCACTTTGCACTGGCTGGCTAGCCAATCAGAGTTAAACCCCATAAACACATCACACTACACTACAAGCCCAAAATAATGTTATTTTGGTAACACTTTCATTTACTAGCTTGAACAAACAATGAACAATCAATCAGTGCTTTTGAAAACACTATTGGTTGGGTTTAAGGAAGGAGGAGGGTGGGTCAGTCAATCGCTCAGTCAGTCAGTCAGTTGACAGCGGCCTCTGGTGGATTTATGTGAGAACTGCAGGTTCAAATGGCACTTGCGAGAGAAATTTGAGATCTGAAAAAGCGTACACAGTGGCCTCAGGCGGATTCGTGAAAACAAAAAATGCAAAAAAACGTGCCTCCTGGGACGTATTTGGCGCTCTCCAGAAATGTTTGTAGCAGTACGTTTTCAGAATGAGCCTGGGTTGGTATTTGTGTAAGTGTATGTGTAGTAAATGTTGAATTATGATTAACAAATGCTGTACAAGTATTGTTCATAATTAGTTCATGTTACCAAATACATTAAACTTATTGTAAAGTGTGACCGTTCTTTTTAGCATTGTCTTTAAAACCATCTGATACAGAGCAATGGATGGAAATTGACACGTTTTCTTAAACAAAAAGATGTGAATAAAATTAACCAAACACATCTCAGCAGAGCAGGAAGAGTCGGAGGAGAATTGGGTCTAATTATATTTTGCTGGGTGGCTGAGCAGACCAGGCCTAGTTAGCAGTGCACCAGTGAAGAGCACAACTACATTAACAAGAGCTGCCCTGTCTGAGACAAGTGATAATTATCATCACTAAAGCCCTGAGAGAGTGACAAGGACTAGCTGCTCTCTGGGGCTCGTCTCTAATGCGGTAGAGAGGACTAATTATCAGACAGAAAGAGCTCCTATCGGCCTGCTTCTGCAGCACAGAGCAAAAACCAGACGCCGACCGGACAGCATTTTATCTGAGACTCTGGAGGATTGCTTGGACACTCGTTGTTAAATTGAACACCGTACAAAGATCTGGTTTCTTGGAAGTCACAGACAGATTTTTTTAAGAGGTGATAAGAGGCTGATAAACATCCAGCAGCTTCTTATAGCACCATGAGAAAAGATAGAAAAACCTCACAGGACCACCAAACCAATGGTGTAAAACAGTTTCCCTTAGAAATTTGTAGTACGTTTCTAAAAAATAAATCACAAAATCTTTAGGAAATCCATGATATTTTGATTAAAGACAGTATTTTACAATGTATTACAGAAAATATTTATTTACAACTCTTTTTGATATTGTAAATAAATGTACGTACACACAATACCCCATAACGACAATGTGAAAAAAGATTTTTTGAAATTGTTGCAAATTTATTAAAATAAAAAACCTGAAAAATCACATGTACATACGTATTCCCAGCTTTTGCCGTGAAGCTCTAAATTGAGCTCAGGTACATTCTGCTTCCACTGATCATTCTTGAGATGTTTCAGCAGCTTAACTGGAGTTCACCTGTGGTAAATTCAGCTGATTGGACATGATTTGAAAAGGCATACACCTGTCTATATAAGGTCCCAGGGTTGACAGTGCATGTCAAAGCACAAACCAAGAATGAAGACAAAGGAATTGTCTGTAGACCTCCGAGACAGGATTGTCTCGAGGCACAAGGCTGGGGAAGGTTACAGAAAAATGTCTGCTCCTCTAAAAGTTCCAATGAGCGCAGTGGCCTTTATCATTCGTAAGTGGAAGATGTTTGGAACCACCAGGACTCTTCCTAGAGCTGGTCAGCCATCTAAGCTGAGTGATCGGGGGAGAAGGGCCTTAGTCAGGGAGGTGATCAATAACCCGATGGTCACTCTGTCTGAGCTCCAGCATTCTTCTGTGGAGAGAGGAAAACCTTACAGAAAGACAACCATCTGTGCAGCAATCCACCAATCAGACCTGTATGGTAGAGTGGCCAGATGGAAGCCACTCCTTAGTAAAGGGCACATAGCAGCCTGCCTGGAATCTGAAGGACTCTCAGACCATAAGAAACAAAATTCTTTGGTCTGATGAGACAAAAATTTTACTTTTTGGAGTGAATGCCAGGCTTTACGCTTGAAGAAAACCAGGCACCGCTCATCACCAGGCTAATACCATCCCTACAGTGAAGCATGGTAGTGGCAGCATCATGCTGTGGGGAGGTTTTTCAGCAGCAGGAACTGGAAGACTAGTCAGGATAGAGGGAAAGATGAATGCAGCAATGTACAGAGACATCCTGAATGAAAACCTGCTTCAGAGTGCTCTTGACCTCAGACTGGGGCGATGGTTCATCTTCCAGCAGGACAATGACCCAAAGCACACTGCCAAAATATCAATGGAGTGGCTTCACAGCAACTCAGTGGATGTCCTCGAGTGGCCCAGCCAGAGCCCAGACCTAAATCCTATTGAACATCTCAGGAGAGACCTGAAAATGGCTGTACACCGTAGCTTCCCATCCAACCTGATAGAGCTTGAGAGGTACTGCAAAGAGGAATGGGCAAAAATTCCCAAGGACAGGTGTGCCAAGCTTGTAGCATCATATTCAAAAAGACTTGAGGCTGTAATTGCTGCCAAGGGTGCATCAACAAAGTATTGAGCAAAGGCTGTGAATACTGATGTACATGTGATTTCTCAGGTTTTTTTGTTTGTTTTTTTTATAAATTTGCAACAATTTAAAAAAATCTTTGTTCACATTGTCATTATGGGGTATTGTGTGTAGAATTTAGAGGAAATAAATTAATTTAATCCATTTTGGAATAAGG
>CAIGQW010054046.1:1736683-1751637 GCA_903798125.1 Danio choprae | reverse complement strand
ATTATTATTATTATTATTATTATTATTATTATTATTATTAAGTCATTAAATTATTATTATTAAATCATTAAATTATTGTATCAACGTATGTATAGAATATAACAATAATAAATATCATTGAATTTTTAATTATTATTATTTGAGTTATTAAATAATTAAAATTTAATAGTTTGAATATATAATTTCTGTATATTTTTTTACATTTAAACTACAGTTATTATATTTTAAAATGCTATATTGCTTTATTTGTATACTGAATTTCTGCAATTTTTATGTATAATTTTAATTCCACTATACATATATGAGAAAGTGCATGTTTATTTAAAGCCCATCCATTGATTTTTTATGGTGGTTTGAAGTCTGGATTCAGGATCAGGTCAGTTTTTCATGTCTCTAACTTTGGCTTTAAGATGCAATACATTGCAATGCTGGATCAGATGTACAGAACAGGAGAACAGACAAATCAAGGAATAGTGAAAGGTGCAAATGGTACAGAGAAACACTAGAGGAATATAAATGATGTTGCACATCTCTCTCCTTTTCCCTCATATTGCAGATCATTGCATATTCCTTTTGTTTCCAGAGGGATCGCGGCTGTTGTGAGCGTCACCCTCCACGCCTGTCAAACCAGGTCAACATGCAGAGCTTTACAGTCCAAAAGTACAGGAGTAGAGAAACAAACTTTGAGTTGTACTTTTTTCCCCATGTTTTTACTTTTTTAAGTCTTCACGTATGCATTTTAAACCATAAACCAAACCAAGCAGCTTTGAGGAGGAACAACATTACAAAACTTAGATCTGAAGCAAAGGGGAGAGCGGGGATGAAAGTAACGTGGGACAAAAGTAACAAATCAATTTTTTCGGAGCCACAACATTTGCTTTCCAGGCTTTAACAGCACATTCAGCATGCAACCCTTGATGGAGCAGCTAAATATCATGTGATTTCGGGGCTGTGTCCTGCGGTTAGCTCCGAATTTCAGTATTTAAGAGCAGAAAGTATATTATTGTAGCGGTTAATTTTTCCTTATTACAAGTTGTGTTTCTCTTTTCATGCATCATAGTAATAACCAATCTACAGGTTATTTAGTGCAATAACACATCCTTAAGTTTGCAATCTCTGAGTTTTTCCTGTGGGGAGGACAGACACTGTTATTTATGCCCCACTGATAATAGCCATACATTATTTTTTGCTTCCACATTAGAGATTTCAGTGATTTGATTAAGATGTTTTATAAAAGGGCCTCACGGTGGCGGAGTGAGTAGCACGATCGCCTCACAGCAAGAAGGTCGCTGGTTCGAGCCTCGGCTGGGTCAGTTGGCATTTCTGTGTAGAGTTTGCATGTTCTCCCTGCGTTCACGTGGGTTTCCTTCGGGTGCTCCGGTTTCCCCCACAAGTTCAAAGACATGCGGTATAGGTGAATTGGGTAAGCTAAATTGTCCGTAGCGTGTGTGTGTGTGAATAAGAGTGTATGGGTGTTTCCCAGTGATGGGTTGCAGCTGGAAGGGCATCCGCTGCGTAAAACATATGCTGGATAAGTTGGCGGTTCATTCAGCTGTGGCGACCCCAAATTAATAAAGGGACTAAGCCGAAAAGAAAATGAATGAATGTTTTATAAAATGCATGCATATTGCCAATAATAATAAAAATATATTTAAAAATTGTAGAAAAGTTTAACACTTTGCATTGTTGTACTGCTTTTGAAACATTTGATGGAGCTGAAATTTAAATTGAAAATGCCGTTTAATATTTCTTGCAAAAAAATGAAGGACAAAATATGTTTGCAGTTAACATTAACAAGGTTATAGTCATTCATTCATTTTCTTTTCGGCTTAGTCCCTTTATTAATCAGGGGTCGCCACAGCGGAATGAACCGCCAACTTATTGAGCACTGTTTATGCAGCGCATGCCATTCCAGCTGCATCCCATCCCTGGGAAACACCCATACACTCCCATTCACACACACACACACTATGGACAATCCAGCCTACCCAATTTACCTATAGCGCATGTCTTTGGACTTGTGGGGGAAACCCACGTGAACTCGGGGAGAACATGCAAACTCCACACAGGAATGCCAACTGACCCAGCCAAGGCTTAAACCAGCGACCTTCTTGCTGTGAGGCGACATCGCTCCACCCAGGTGATAGTCAGATATATTTTAAAATAAACAAGATTAAGCCAGTAAATCTAGCAAATATTGTTGTTACTTTTGACACCCAGCTGTGTGTTACTTTCGTCCCTGCTGACCGGTTCAGAAGTGACAATGTATTGTTTTATGTTTAAAGTGAAATTATTAAGTTCTACATTTGTTTAAAATACCACCCGATATTGATAGACCACATTTATTGGTTAGTAACCACAGCATAATATATCTATAATTATATATATAACTAATCTATGGGGACCATAAAAGATCGAGCGCTGTCAAAACTGACAGTTGGAAGGGGCGTGGTTAAGTATGTTAGCCACGCCCAATACCTCAAACAGATGCAATCTGAGGATTTCACTGAAAACAAACAGGAAGTGCATTTTCAATTTCAATTTTAGATTACAGGGGCAAACATTTTTTATTTCTTAATGACATGCACAGATGAATTGTTGACCACAAAACTAGCAACGTAAGCTAACAAAATCAATACGGTTAGCGATGATGATTGGTGTGTCTGAATGTGGTGCGACTGAGAATGTGATTGGTTTAGATAGAGTACATTTCCATCGTTCGCCAATCAGAGGCAGAGTAGGACGAGCGTTCACACATACACAGTCAGTCACACACACCAACGACCAGGAGTCTTTTTTTTCAGTTTGCAAACTGGAAATTTAAGCTCTACATTTCCCTCGTTGAGGTGAAAGGCAAGAATGTTTACGTGTCGTGCAACTTCTGCCCAGGAAAAAAAAGAGTCTCTCTGCGTCAGTGACGAGTAATTCTAATCTAATGAAGTGCCTCACGTCGTCACATGCCGCCACAATATTAGTGGCTACGCAGGTGATAACGTGAGCTCTGCTACCAAAGAAGGAGACGAAGCCACGACGTCAAAGCAAATAAAACTTGATTTTTCTCCACCACAAACACTTATTACTCAGACTGAATTAAACTAAATAATATCTAGATATATAGTTGAGCACATGCTGCCGTTGTCTCTCACATTGTCCCACAACAACATTAAAATAAGTGTAGATCAGTGTACAATGTTTTATATTTATTTTATAGTCATTTGGCGTTACATTTTTTTAAGGAACGCAATAGTTACTGGCGTCATGGTGGCGCAGTGGGTAGCACAATCGCCTCACAGCAAGAAAGTCGCTGGATCAAGCCTCGGCTGGATCAGTTGGCCCCGTGTTCGCGTTGGGTTTCCTCCGGGTGTTCCCCCCCCAAGCTGGGATCGAACTGGCGACTCTTCGCATGGGAGTCGGTTGCTCTAACAAGGAAGCTAAAGTCCATGGCCTCTAGCGTCTGTCGCTAGAGCACCTTTAGAGGTCAGAGGAGTGAGGTTTACCTGCATAGCACTTACTAGGTGGCCTCTGTTACACAATGATCATGTGACCATCAGGAAGAATGCAGCATCTCATTTCTCACAGGACGCTTTCTGGGGTCTCGCTTTCTTCCAAGTAACCTGACCAGACCGGTCTGCACGAGAACACAAGTCCGTTCTCTGCAGTATTGAGGAACAGCCACTGTCTTTGGTTTTTCTTCATGATAAACTGCTCTCAAACCTCAGCAGAGGAGCGTCTCTCTCTCAGTAACACGTGATTTAAGAGCGCAGATCTGTGATGTTGTGATGGCCTGAGTGCTCCTCTCCGCTCGACAGCAATAAACTGTTGATGAAAGGTTGACCGCGTAGATGCTGACAGTGCTTTTTGATGATAGTGTATGGCTTGTGTCCTGGTGGGTTTAAATGGAAGCACGCAGACCCACAGAGCTGTTGCTTTCTATCTGTGCGAAGAAACATTTATTCACTGAACGCCTTCATAAAGCCGTTTATTTGAAGTCTGTCTCTTGTGGGCTTATGAAGAAGCTCTGGAGATCTTAAATGTTTGCCAAATACTCCATCTGTAACCACACAGAGGAGATCTTAGAGAGGAATTTATGAATGTTGGGTGACATGGTGGCTCAGTGGTTAGCACTGTCACCTCAGAGCAAGAAGGTCACTGGTTCGAGTCCCGGCTGGGCCAGTTGGCATTTCTGTGTGGAGTTTGCATGTTCTCCCTGTGTTGTCGTTGGTTTCCTCCGGGTGCTCCGGTTTCCCCCACAGTTCAAACACATGCGCTACAGGTGAATTGGATAAGCTAAATTGTCCGTAGTGCATGTGTGTGTGAGAGTGTATGGGTGTTTAACAGTACTGAGTTGCAGCTGGAAGGGCATCCGCTGTGTAAAACATATGCTGGATAAGTTGGCAGTTCATTCCGCTGTGGCGATCCCTGATGAATAAAGGGACTAAGCCAAAAGAAACAAATAAATGAATTTATGAATGCTTGATTTTTTATTTTTTTAAACATAATGTAGTCATCATTGTCCAAAATATAAGAGATTTTACTTTAGTAGTGTCGTATGAAATAACTCAGGCACTTCAACTAAAAATTTGAGTTTGGTTGAAAACAATGATCCTGAAGGTCACAGCTGTCACAAAAGTTTAAGCAGTGACCTTAAAATGTAGGAAACAGTCAGGTTTTTATATAGTCCAAATCATTAGCCCTCCTGTGACTATTTTCCAAATGGTGTTTAACAGAGCAAGGGATTTTTCACAGTTTTTCCTATAATATCTTTTCTTCTGGAGAAAGTCTTATTTGTTTTATTTTTACTAGAATAAAATTTTACCCTAATTTAACCTAATTAATCAAGTTTAGCCTTTAAATGTCACTTTAAGCTGAATACTAGTATCTTAAAAAATATCTAGTCAAATAGTATGTACTGTCATCATGGCAAAGATAAAAGAAATCAGTTATTAGAAATGAGTTATTAAAACTATTATGTTTAGAAATGTGTTGAAAAAAAATCTTCCTTCCGATAAACAGAAATTGGGGAATAATTCTGACTTCAACTGTATTTATTTACATGCATTTGTGCTTATTGTAAGTAACAAAATATGTATGGGTGTGGTTTTAGTAATAGTTATTACACACGTTACACAGTAAAAATTAAAAAAAAAGTTAATTAACAGTCTCCGTATTTTGTGATTCACAAATGTTTTCTGTATATTTATGGTTTTGAATTCAAAATAAGTTTTATTGACATTTTAAATGGTTTAATTCCGGAGATATATGAATTGTATTGTGGCTTTTTTAAGCACATGGGGCAATATTAAAACACCTGTATCTCTGGAAATAATACAGATATCAAAAGAAAGTATTATTGAGAACCAAATCTTGAAAGACATTGAGCTATTCAGGGGAAAAATAATAAATAAATAAATAAATAAATAAATGTGACAGAATTAATATAATTAATGACTTATATTTTTGCAAACATCAGATTTAAAACTATATAAACATATTTATTTTTTATAATTATGAATAAAAAAAATTATTAAAACATTTTTTAAAAATGAATAAAATAAATAAACAGTGTAAGAATTGATAAAATTCATTCATTCATTCATTTTCATTTCGGCTTAGTCCCTTTAATAATCTGGGGTCGCCACAGCGGAATGAACCGCCAACTTATCCAGCATATGTTTTACGTAGCGGATGCCCTTCCAGCTGCAGCCCATCCCTGGGAAACATCCATACACACCCATTCACACTCATACACTACGGACAATTTAGCTTACCCAATTCACCTATTCCGCATGTCTTTGGACTTGTGGGGGAAACCGGAGCACCCGGAGGAAACCCACGCCAACACAGGGAGAACATGCAAACTCCACACAGAAATGCCAACTGACCCAGATTGATAAAATTCTGACTCTTTATATTTTCGTAAACATCAGACTTAAAACTACATAAACATGAATTTTTTCTTCACAATTTAAAAAAATATATAAAATTAAATTATACATATATGAGCAATATCACACGATTAGCAGTGCGATATGGCTGTATATCGACACTGGTGGAAGGTGTGTTGGCTCGAGGCCGCAAGCTGAGTGCCTTAGTGCCCCCCACCAGTGCTGATATACAGCCATATCGCACTGCTACTCGTGTGATATTGCATTTATACAACAGTTCGACAGCATAATCATGTGTATAAAAAAGAAAATCAAACATGGAGAGTCTCAAAAACTCTTTTGTACGAGGAATTACTTTCTTCCGCAATTCATTCACGTCTGCAGCTGACATCAGAACAGCAGAAACCATTGCTCATTCACCAACATCACTTAAGAGCTAGTGTTTGGATGATTCTTTAGTGTAATGTCTAAAGTGATGACAAAACAGCTGATTTTGCTCACATTTTAAGGATTATAAGGCTGAACGGCATGAAATGCTATCAGTCTACAGAGATTTCCCAGGATTTCTCTGTTGCAATCAGGATATCGCAATAATTGCCCTGAAAAAGCCAAAGCAAAGCAAACACTACCAGATTACTATGGTATAAATACAGCACTACAAAATACAAGAGAGAGATCGACTTAGAATGTCGCTTACCTGATTTATAATTATTTGTTCAGCTGTAGTTTGAAACTTACGTTGAGTTTTTCTCCGTCTAAGGACTTATTATGCGGTCTCTGTCGCCATCTTGTGGCAGAACGTCAACAGTCACTTTCTTTGGTCTGTTCAGTATGACAGGCCGACGGCGGCCGATGCACTGAATTTCCGAAATTATAAATATTTAAAATAAGCACTATCCTTATAAATAAACCGCATAGTTGCAATCTAAACAACTACATTCTCAACTAAAAAGCCTTAAAAGTACATTATGTTGTCCAACAGCAGCAATATTTGTCAAACTGTAGAGTGTCCTCTGCTTGTTGCTGTATGTGGGCGGAGTAATACACAAGGGTGAAAAGGCTGTACGAGTGCTGTTATTTGCAGAATACCGCACGGCTATCAGCCAATCAGATTCGAGAACCAGACAGAACTGTTGTATAAAAGACACTTTTTAACTGTCACCGGTGGCTTATAAAGCAGAAAAATCTGTAAAATTGTTTTAAAAAATATATATGTAAAGTAATTGAAATATATAGACTGACGACAAAGTGTTTAAACACCAGAAAGTGCATTATAGTTGTTTTCTTTACATTACACTGAAAAAAACTAAAATGTGACAGGTGCATATATTTTAGCTTGAAGTGTCTCGCAACCAGATTCCCTTGGTTTGTTCGCAATGCTAAAAGTATCACATAAAACACAAGGTGTTTCTCCCTCAGAGGTCAAATATAAAAAAAAATGAACAACTAAAAGAAACAGATGTGCGTGTCCTCAAACGGAGCATCTGCGTTAGTTTTTAGCTGCGTTTTCCTTTACGCTGCCTGTCATTTCCCTCAGGGAACACTCACTCGGCTTTATCCCTCAAGGTAAACCGCTTTTTAAATCGCTTTTCATACATTTTGTATGGCAGTTATATTTGCCCCATTCGCTCTTAACAAGAACAAAATGTCACGGCTGGAAATAACAACTGTCACAGCAACACGCATTATGCCTGCTTATCAAAACTCTGTCCTTCCCAGTAAAGCGAAATGAGCAAAATAATCCGAGAGCCGAGCTTTTAGAAATGTTTACAGTATAAACAGTGAGGCGAGGGGTCAAGTGTGTAAACAGCTGCTTGACAAATTTATTTAAACCAGCGCTGCCATTGATTTGTGCTTCGTTCTAACAAATGTGTGTGTAAAAAAAAAACATCTACGTCTATAACAGCTCGGAGGAGAAAACAAAAAGAGGTTAATTCCGCAAGAAGTCTCAAAATGTGAGGCTTTGGCCTTTCTATTCAGTTTAATTCGGTGTAGGAGTTTCGAAGCAGTTCAGATGACTCATATATACTCTTAATTAAGTCACATTTTCATATTCATCAAGTATGAATATTCATTAATTTTCCTTCAGCTTGGTCCCTTATTTATCAGGGGTCACTACAGCATAATGAACCATCAACTATTTCAGCATATTTTCTAAGCAGTGTAATGCCCTTCCAGGCGCGACCCAGCACTGGGAAACACCCATACACACTCACAATCACACACACACACACAACGGACAATTTAGTTAATTCAATTCACCTATAGCGCATGTTTTTGGACTGTAGGGGAAACCGAAGCCCCCGGAGAAAACCCATGTAAATACGGGAGAACATGCAAACTTCACTCAGAAATGCCAACTGACCCAGCCTTAAGGAACTTATATGAAATCCTAAAATCACCCCTTGCTGCGATGTGACTATTCCGAATGCACACATTGCGATAACAATGCTAAAACAATATATTGTGCAGCCCTACACATCACTACAGTAAATTTATATGAATTTCTTCAGAAAAGGAACACGCTAGCAAGCTCCACAACCACACTAATAACAGACAGCAACTTTAGATCCAACGTTTTCTTTTACTTCAGAAAATAAGCCTGCTTGAGAGAACAGTCTGGCTCGAGCACCTGTCCACCGCTCGGGTTCATTCGGGGATGCCACTCTTCAGACAGCCGGCTGCCTGTTCTAGGACTAGAGACTTTTTTTAACCACATGGCGATTGTAAAAGTTTAAACAGCTCTCCAGGGCCGGGTCATTTCCTCCGTCCTCACAGCAGTCTGTTATTCCACGGCTTTTTAGCAAAGCTCCGCCACAGCCACCAGCTCTCCCTCAGGAAAACCAATACAATGAAACAGACCTCGCACACAAGCAGAAATTAGATGCTGCTGGACTGCTGCGTGTGTGTGTGTGTGTGTGTGTGTTTGTTCTGATGTGGCGATAAATATGAGAAACATCTTACAGTGGTGCTAAGAGATTACACACATTAAACAGTGCTTTAGACCGCACAGGCACCGGCTATAAGGAAGATATTTACACGTCTACACACGTGCAGATGAATGCAATACATTTTATTTTCCCTTTCCCTTATATGACCTTATACTCACATTATTTAAAAATGCAAATTTGATTTGTTTGTGTCCTTTAAAGGGATAGTTCACTCTTTAAATCTACTCACCATTTACTGTCCATTTAGTCAAGTGGTTCCAAGCCTCTTTTTTTAACACAAAACAACCAGTAACCATTGATTCCCATTGTATTTCTTTTTCCTACTATGGAAGTCAATGGTTACAGGTTTTCAGCATTCTTCAAAATATCGTATTTTGTGTTTAGCATAAGAAAGAGACTCAAAGTTTTGAAACAAGTAAAAGGGGAGTAAATGATGAGAATTTTCACTTTTGGGTGAACTTTCCCTTTAAGCACAATAAAACGGGTGCATTCAAAGACATCCAAATGTCTATTTGGTCATGAAAATGATTTACAAAATGCCACGTCATGCCAAAAGAAGTTTTTTCTGAACAAACCAAATACCTCCATTGTATTCTATTGGAGCGATGAAACCACCTGATCCATTGGATAAAATGAACACGTTTAAGACACCTCATTATTCTGGATGTACTAAATATTGTTTTGAGATTAAATGCTGACAATAATCTGTAAACAGTAAATAATGTTAAAACTGCATAATCAACATAGTTTTTTAGTGTCCTTTTGACGATCAAAATGTGTATTTGACAGTTTAAACTAAATTAAATGTAGACTTTAAATTACATTTACATTTTGTTTTGTTGACGCTGGAGTAACAGGTAGGAGCTGCAAAGGGTGGAGATCAGCAGCTTATTTGCATTTAAAGAGACACACAACAAAATAAAGAGCTTTGTAACCCCCCAAAAAGGGCATACAGAGTATGGTACATCATCTGCGAGATATTATGAGATGAAACTTCACAAACTGGGATTTACTGTATATTGCCTCTTTTAAAATGTGGTATGATAAGACCTTTTAACAGATTCTCACTTCTTCGCAATCTGTGGATCTTGAAGTTTTCATATATTAAAAAAATAAAATAATAAAATAGATATTTATTGATCACATATAAAATACATTTAAAATAACTGCATTGTATTTTGATAAATACATTTAAAATGCTTTTTTTTTCTTTTATTCATTTAATTGAAAAGCTGAATTTCATATGCCACAGTCCAAACACATGCGGTATAGGTGAATTGAATAAACTACATTGGCTGTAAAGTATGGGTGTGAATTAGTGTGCATGGATGTTTCCCAGGAATGGGTTGCAGCTGGAAGGGCATCCACTGTGTAAAACATATTGATGTTCAGAAAAAAATGTACTATTACTATCAATGTTGAAAATGGAGGATACATTTCTTTTTTCAGGGTTTGATGAATAGAAGAAATACAATTATATGAATGTAAATAATCCTATGTAATATTTAAATTCTCTTTACAGTCCCTTTTAATGAATTTAACCAATGTTGTTGATACATTTCTGGTGGAAACATTTCTTCTTTCAGGGTTTGATGAATATAAAGTTAAAAAAGGAACAATTATATGAATGTAAATAGTCCTATGTAACAATCAAATTCTCCGTACAATCACTTACTATCAATTGAACCCATCTTTCATTCAGCAAACTATTAATTAATATCAAAAGAACAAACCTTAAAATACTGAGCAATAAAATCAACTCCAAGTTGACCGTTGCCAATCTCTGCTAAGCTAAAAACTAGATCTTCATGAACAGCACCTGTGCTGAAATCTGCTATATTTACACCAAAGCTCTGACAGCACCACAGCACAGGAATGATCCTCCTAATTTCCTCTGGCCGTGTATCTGCAGTGTTGTTCCCACCAAAAGCAGCTCATCAGTGGGTCTGTGATGGAGCATTTCTCTGCCTCACCTCTCCACACCATCTGACTCTCACCTGCTGCGCGCTGAGCCGTGAGTGATGGAGAGAAATGCTCCGCCGGGACGTCCTGACACCCTTGCTAGCTCCACACCAGCCCCAGCATCGGCAGATGGAAACGCCACCTGCCACACTCCATCAACAAAAGGTCCAATTACCCCATAAGCCCCTGCGCTCACCTTGATATCCCACAATCCCTCTTTCCCACACCTGTCCGCTCACATTACAGCCCTCACTAGTCATCATACTGGAGTCTGTGTGTCCTCTGAATGTGGGTGTAAGAATGTGTTGCAACAGGTTTTTTGTTATAGTTCTTTGTACTAGTGTGTGTGTAGGGTATGATTGGTTTTATCCAATGCTGGAAATGTGGATGGAATCTCAGAAATTGGTTTTAAAGGAACATGACACTTTTTTTGATGATTAAAATAAGTTTAAAATATGAAAATAGAGTTAAACAGTTTAGTTTTTCCATTTTTTTAATCCATTCAGTCGATCTCCAGATCAAGCAGGATCATTTAGCTTAGCTTAGCATAAATCATTGAATCGGATTAGACCATTAGCATCTTTTTTAAAAAAATGGTCAAAGAGTTCTGATAATTTTCCTATTCAAAGCTTGATTCTTCTGTAGTTACATTGTGATCTAAGACCGACTGAAAATGAAAAGTTGCTATTTGCTAGGTTGATGTGGCTAGGAACTGTACTCTCATTCTGGTGTAAACAAGAAAAATAAAGAAAATCTGGCGAAAATCAAGAAACTTTGGGTCAATGACATTACGCTGCTGTTACCTATTGTTACCTAGCTGGATAATATTTTGGGTCTTAGTCTTTCAATGTAACTGCAGAACAATCAAGTTTTACATAGGAAAATGATTGAAACTGTTCTTTTTACATTTTTTGAGCCAGATGCTAATGGTCTAATCCAATTCAATGATTTATGCTAAGCTAAACTAAAAGTGACTAGATCCTAAGATCTGCTTAATGGATTTAAAACTGGTAAAACTCAACTGTTTAACTCTAGGGGAGCTGTAAAATCAACCTATTTCCAAAAAGTGGAGTGTTTCTTTAAAAATAAATACACTTATAGATTTTCATTTTCCCAAATGTAGCTTTTTTTTTTCATTTATTTTTTTCTTTTTATATGATACAATAAACCTATACAGATGAATGGAGTCCAGGCTCTCGTGCCTCAAATTCCCAGAAGAGATTCTCTATTGTGTAATGCGCTAAACAAATACACTTGAATTGAATTATAGGGTTCCTAAAGTTTTATTTGTTAAACTCTCTATACATTTTTACCTAATTGATTAAGTTTCATTATTTAATCACGCATGTTCTTTGGCTACAAAGTTTATTTTAAAGTCTGCGTGAACTAGAAGTTGCAGAGACCTAAAGTACAAAATCAAATTAAAAGTAACCATATTGATTTTGTTACTCGCATTGCTAGTTTTGTGGTGAACGATTCAACTGTGCATGTCATTAGGAAAAAAAGAAGAAAAAAAAGATTTCTCAGATTATGCATGTCTGAGGTGTTGGGTGTGGGTGTAACATACTTAACCACACCCTTCCAACTCTTCTTAAACCCCTTTCTCAATCTTTCTGATTGAAATGCCTACTTTACTACATCCAATCAGAATCAGAATCAGAATGGGTTTTATTGCCAAGTGTGCTTACACACACAAGGAATTTGTTTTGGCTACAGAAGCTTCCAGTGTACATAAAGTGAACAGTGACAACACAAAATAAATAAGACAACAAACATTAAACAGAGACGCAATCAGTCAGAAAGCTCTGGATGTTGAATTGTATGTACAGATTTGTTATAAATATACAAGTTATAAGGTGCTGTGTACAACTGCGTAGAAAAAGTATTGCACTGTAAATTGTTATAAGGTGCTGTACGAGTGCGTATGAAAAAGTATTGCACATTTATGGCACAGTAGTAGAATATTGAACTGTTCATGAGGTAGATGGCCTGAGGAAAGAAACTTTTCCTGTGTCTGGCTGTTTTTGTGCTTAGTGCTCTGTAGCGCCGACCAGACGGTAACAGTTCAAACAGGAAGTGCGCTGGGTGTGAGGGGTCCAGAGTGATTTTGTAAGCCCTTTTACTCACTCTGGAAGAGTACAGTTCTTGAAGTGTAGGAAGGGTAGTGCCAGTGATTCGTTCAGCTGTCCGGACTATTCGATGTAGTCTGTGGAGGTCGGTTTTGGCGGCTGAGCCAAACCAGACGGTGATTGAAGAGCAATCAGCTCGCAGTAGAAAAGAAAACAAGCCACGCCCACTGTTTTCTCATTTAATATTCCGTTTCTCTAGGAACAGTCGCAGCCTCTGGTTCATGCAGACTTTAAGTATGTGCTGATGTACTTCCAACTGAAACTGAATATTGAATAGGGAGCGGAGCTTTATTTTTGTACACCATTCCCTCAAAGCAAACCAAACTTAAGAGTAATACGCTTAAGTGTCCTGCTAGGCTTCAGTTCATGGCACCAGGTAAACACTGTGGGGACGCTTCCCTGCTTCAGCCTATGTAACTTGGTGAGCGATAAAACAATGCAGTCCTCTGCACACCCTCCTGTTGTTTGAATAGTGTTGTACTTACATTTTAAAAAGGTCCATTCCCCGCTAACATTTAAGTTCCTAAACAGCGCTGATTTGCCATAGTATTCACCAGTGCTCAACAGAAATGACTGTGTTTGGCCGTGAAGGTCATCAGTTCACCGCTCTTCAACGAGTGCAAACACAAATACAGGGACACTGGAAGGTTTTAAAGCCACAAAAATCAGTCGATTGCTTGTCTGTGTTTGCGCTCGGTAAACATCGGTGAAGTGTGGTGACCTGATGACCTTCACGGCCAATCACAGTCATTTCTATTAAACACTAGTGAACACAATGGTAAATTAGCGCTGTTTAAGAACCTGCTCAACGGTGCTTAAATATTAGCGGAAAATGTAAGTTTTTTTTTTATATTTATACAAGTATAATATAGTGAAAGAATCTGTTCATTAACTTGAGTTTGATAAATGGCATCTAAAACGTGAGTTTGGGCAAGAAAACGTTAGCTAACTAGTGCTGTTTCCCTTAACTTAGCTGAAAATGAGGTCTGACAACCCTTTTTATTTTCACTATCCATTCAGAACGGACCTTCGGGTCACTCGGAAAGCAGTGAAATCATAAATTTGTTTCACTTTCTCTTCGCTAATAAGATACACAACCAAGTACACAACAGTCCTCTGTGACTCCAGGCGATGCTTCCAGGTTTCTTCCCACCGTAGCCTCGATTTCGCTTTTAAAATGGCGGGCCGCTTGAAATCCGTCTATATTGTGGCTGAAGTGTCAAATTGACATCAGAGATGCACCACCACTCCAAACATGGAAGTAAATGCTCAGAATTTGATTAAAGATTACTAAAATTAACTCTTTTTTTTTGTGGATTAACTTCCATGGACTAATTATTTTCCTAATCTAACAATGTGCGCTAGCAAAATAAACATTGTAAATTTTGATTTCACACATACAACTATTAAATTGGACTTAAAATGTGCTCAAAAAACAACTCAAGTTTTCAAGATGCTCAAATGAGGGTGTGAACGATGTGCGAATGTTAATGTTTTGGTGAACTACCCCTTTAATATCTGCTTTCCAATAACGCACAATAAAATCCGCCGACTCGCTCATTGCTCAAATTTTTGCATGCATTATCTCTTAACTCTGCCGAACGCAAAAGCAACACTAATTATACGGTATAAATGTCACGTTGTAAACGCGGAGAGAGAAGGCATGCGGTAATAGAACCTGGTTTTGAAAAAGAATGAAAGAAGTCATTAGCGGATAATGATTTTAATTACACTCTCTTTTGTGCGCTTGACGCGAGGTTCTCCTCTGCATAATTACAAGCTGATTGACAGGCTGAATAAACAGCGCTGAATGACACTGAGCTACAGGTTGATCGAGGAGCTGGAAAACACGGCTTTCTGATTACAGGCTCCGAGACCCGCTTTTATTAGACCCTGGAGAACGTGTAATTTGAGTTTACGGATTTGGGTATTAGAACAGATTGTGATCGTCTACAAAGAGCGCAGGTATGTACTTACAGTCACACACACACACACACACACACACACACACACACACACACACACAC
>CAIGQW010054046.1:1419946-1431144 GCA_903798125.1 Danio choprae | reverse complement strand
TGTATGTATGTATGTATGTATGTATGTATGTATGTATGTATGTATGTGTTTAAAAACATTGATAACATTATAAGAGGGTGTAAAGGAACAGCACAAAAGAAAGAAAGAAAGAAAGAAAGAAAGAAGGAAAGACGTGTGAAGATGTGTGAACTATCCCTTTAATAAAGTATATGTTTAAAAAGACTTAAAAATATGCAACTACATTTTTATTCTTGCTTGATTATTTCAAAAAGTCAAGAATCCATTGTTAATACTGTTAATACATTTGTGGTCAATTTCACTTGAATTTTACAAGGACTGTTAGTTAAACTAACATAGGCTCATTCTGAAAACGTAGCCCTATGTACATTTCTGGAGATTGCGAATTATGTAGCCAGAAGTACGCATGGCTGCATTTCGCTTTTAAAACGAACGATACAGGGCGATATGATGCCGTTTATTCTCGCTCTTACCAGCTGACCGCTTACCTCCATATGGACGGCTTTCCCGCCGTTACCAGTTTCGCTGTTACCAGCACCAATCGGTGCTTTTGAAAACACTATTGGTTGGGTTTAGAAAAGGAGGAAGGTGGGTCAGTCGGTCAGTCAGTCATTCAGTCAGTTGACAGCGGCCTCTGGTGGATTTACGTGAGAACAGCACGCGCGAATGGCACTGGTGAGAGAAATTTGAGATTTCAAAAAGCCTCTGGTGGATTCGCGAAAACAAAAACTGCAAAAAAAACGTAGCTCCTGGGACATATTTGGCTCTCTCCAGAAATGTATATAGCGGTACATTTACAGAACGAGCCTGGGTTGCAATATTTAGCTGAAATATTTGAAAATCTGGAATCTGTGGTTTCAAAGCAATCAAAATATTGCAAAAATTATATTTAAAGTTGGGCCTCACAGTGGCGCAGTGGGTAGCACATTCGCCTCACAGCAAGAAGGTCACTGGTTCAAGCCTCGGCTGGGTCAGTTGGCGTTTCTGTGTGGAGTTTGCATGTTCTCCCTGTGTTGGTGTGGGTTTCCTCCGGGTGCTCCGGTTTCCCCCACAAGTCCAAAGACATGCGGTATAGGTGAATTGGGTAGACTAAATTGTCCGTAGTGTATGAGTGTGAATGGGTGTGTGTGGATGTTTCCCAGAGATGGGTTGCAGCTGGAAGGGCATCCGCTGCATAAAACATATGCTGGATAAGTTGGCGGTTCATTCCGCTGTGGTGACCCCAGATTAATAAAGGGAATAAGCCGAAATGAAAATGAATGAATGAATGAATATTTAAAGTTGTCCAAATTAAGTTATTAGCAATGCATATTATAAACCAATAATTAAC
Source organism: Danio choprae (assembly GCA_903798125.1). Lineage (NCBI taxonomy): Eukaryota > Metazoa > Chordata > Actinopteri > Cypriniformes > Danionidae > Danio > Danio choprae. Next base: position 1,429,835 of record CAIGQW010054046.1, on the reverse strand, counting down.
TTTTGTCATATTTACAGTAGTGAATTTACAAAATATCTTCATGGAAAATGAACTTTTCTTAATATTAATGGTTTAAAAGAAAACCAATCATTTTGACCCATTCAATATATTTTTAGCTATTTCCAAATATATACTTGTGCAACTTAAGACTGCTTTTGTGGTCCAGGGACTTATATTAACACATCATAAAATGCACCGCATTGTGGGGATGTCTCAAATAACACAAGGAGTCCAAAATACTTGTGTTTTTAGCCTGCTATAGTGCATACATTGTGAGCTGGTTCAGTCCCTGCGAGTGGCGAGCTGTAAGTCATCACCGTTGTGCTCTTGATCAAGACACTTAATCCCTGGATGCTCCGGGGGGATTGTATCTGAAATAAGTTCATGGCGTCGACTTAGTTCAGACTCCATAAATCACTGTTTACCTTAAAGACTAGGGTTTGGTACAAAAGCAGAGGGCAAATGGAGTTTACCATCCAGACCTGACACCACTCACATGCCTTTAAGCGAACTGCTACAAATTAAAATTCATGAGCCAAGCCGATCAGGTTTCTTCCTTCCCATGTCCTTGCATTAAAAAGCATCTCGATTGCGCATAAGAATAAGAAGTCTCAAAAAAGTGGACGAGGTATACAGCAAATCCTCCGGGAATGGCTTTGGCGTCATGAGATCCGGAGAGACTGCGCATTGCTTGAATGACGATAATTCAATTTGCGCGTATGTGCATTTGTATGCGCAGTCACTGGCGCCTGACCTCTAATACATAAACAAGACAATGCTTTCTCCTGCAGCTCTCCATGCGTTTCTTCACCTAGACTCAAATCACAATCGATTCATTCCATTTCAGTGTCAAATTCAATTCTGTTCCCCACGGTCGCATCACCAGGAACTCCAGTTCTCTTCCGTTCTCTACCGCCAATAATAACGACAGCCAAAACTTCGGGAGCTTGCAGTCGCTACTCTATCGAGTGCCACCTTGCAAAGACCTTCCAAAAAAAAAAAAAGCCGATTAAAAGCATCAGTCTATATTCAATGTTTTAACTAGCAACGACAGCTTTGGAGACAGCCCAAGGTTTACAAGATGATTTTAAGTGTGCCAAAAGGCTTTTAAATATACAAACGCACAAGAAGCCACTTCCAGTACATTAAGCTGTGACTTGCTCCCCCACCTTATGTTTAGTAGCACACTTAAAAGCACACATCACTCACCGCGGGGCAAGAAACAGACCACAAGCTACATGTTTAGCTGAAAAAGGTTTAAATGAGCGAAGAACTACAACGAAAAGCTCTTCAGAGCAAAAAAATGCTCCATGTTCTTACAGAAGAAGCTTTTATTCTCTCTCATGAAAAAGCGCATATGAATAACATTACTTGCTTTCTCTCCACTGGTGATCTTTTAGCCAAATACTAACACTACATGCTAACGCTACATGCACTACATACTAATGCTACATGTTTAGATGAAAAAAGGTTTAAATGAGCAAAGAACTACAACGAAAAGCTCTTCAGTGTAAAAAAAACCTCAGTGTTTTTATAGAAGAAGCTTTTATTCTCTCATTTTGGAATATGATGTCATGAAAAAGCGCATATGAATAACATTATTTGCTTTCCACTGGTGATCTTTTAGCGATATACTAAAACTACATGCTAACGCTACATGCACTACATACTGATGCTACATGTTTAGTTAAAAAAGGATACAATGAGCAAAGAACTACAACGAAAAGCTCTTCAGTGTAAAAAAAACCTCAGTGTTTTTACAGAAGAAGCTTTTATTCTCTCTCATTTTGGAATATGATGTCATGAAAAGTGCATATAAATAACATTACCTGCTTTTTCTCAACTCATCTTGTAGCCAAATACTAACGCTACATGCTAATGCTACATGCACTAACACTAAATGTTTAGTTGAAAAAGGTTTAAATGAGTGAAATACTACAACGAAAAGCTCTTCAGTGCAAAAAAGCTCCATGTTTTTACAGAAGAAGCTTTTATTCTCTCTCATTTTGGAATATGATGTCATGAAAAAGCGCATATGAATAACATTACTTGCTTTCTCTCCACTGGTGATCTTTTAGCCAAATACTAACACTACATGCTAACGCTACATGCACTACATACTAATGCTACATGTTTAGTTAAAAAAGGATAAAATGAGCAAAGAACTACAACGAAAAGCTCTTCAGTGTAAAAAAAAACCTCAGTGTTTTTATAGAAGAAGCTTTTATTCTCTCTCATTTTGGAATATAATGTCATTGAAAAAGTCATATGAATAATATTACCTGCATTGTCTCCACTGGTGATCTTGTACTAAAATACTAACACTACATGCTAACGCTACATGCATTACATACTAATGCTACATGTTTAGTTAAACAAGGTTAAAATGAGCAAAGAACCACAACGGAAAGCTCTTCAGTGCAAAAAAAGGCTCCATGTTCTTACAGAAGAAGCTTTTATTCTCTCTCATTTTGGAATATGATGTCATGAAAAAGCGCATATGAATAATATTACCTCTATTCTTTCCACTGGTGATCATTTAGCGAAATACTAACACTAAATTGAACATCAAACCTGCTTCGCCTGATGTAATGCATAAAATATATGCAGAGACATTCTTAATTTAAATTTCTTGCATTTTTTTTTTACTTCGCAACTTATTTCCATTAAACGTACGCATGTGTCCTTTCGAATGCATTCAGAGTGTGTTTAACACAAGTACTTGCTATTCATGACAGGGACAAACCAGCTTTCGAGGAAAGTGTGCGCTTCAATCTCAAGCTCCTGGGTTTCAAATCATTCCTCTCATTGTACTCTCTCATTTCAATGCCATATGTGAATAACAAATTGTATTGACGGGTTATTTCATGAAAAGCATTTTCATCTATCCCGAGTAGCACAGATCAGGTTAAGCTAGCTCTAGCTGGAATATTATTAGTGGCGCTTGCCAAGTCAAATGTTCCCACATTGTTTAATCCAAGACTTACACAACATGTGGCTTGAAGTGTTTGCAACATAGGCTCATTCTGAAAAGTAGCTCTATATACATTTCTGGAGATCGCAAATTATGAAGCCAGAAGTACGTATGGCTGCCTTTTGTTTTTAAAATGAACGTCGTTCCTTTTCGTGCTTACCAGCTGAACGCTTACCTCCATGTGGACGGCTTTACCGCTGTTACCAGTTTGCCCAGTAGCTCGCCACATACGTCAGCAGACTTGTGACGTGGAGCGGAGTTGACTGCAACAACAGGGTAGAGTCCAGCGAAGAACGTTTTAGAAAGCGGGTAAGACAAAAACAAAAGCCAAAAAATAAAATAAACAAGTAAATAACAGGGTGAGAATGTGGTAAAAATCTAAAAAACGTGGTAAAAATCAGTCGAGGTGTTTCTTTTTCTGGATTGCTTTTGAAAACTGTCGATTGGGTTTAGGGAAGTGGGTGGGTGGGTCAGTCGGTGCTTTTGAAAACACTATTGGTTGGGTTTAGGGAAGGAGGAGGGTGGGTCAGTCGATCGGTCAGTCATTCAGTCAGTCAGTCAACAGCATCCTCTGGTGGATTTACGCGAGAACAGCAGGCGCGAATGGCACTGGAGAGAAATTTGAGATCTAAAAAAGCATACACAGTGGCCTCTAGTGGAGTTGCGAAATCAAAACATACCTCCTGGGACGTATTTGGCGTTCTCCAGAAATGTATATAGCAGTACGTTTTCAGAATGAGCATGGGCTGAATGTTTCTTTAGAAAATGTAAAAACTGGCTCGTTTGGAGCTTTAATTTCAGAACCTCTTGTATTTGCGAATTTAGTTTGCTTCATTTAGTTATATATGAACAGGATAATTGCTGCAAAACTCTGCCTAAATGAGGTAGCTGAAAACAAACTCTGGAGCAGTTCGGCTGAGGTGACACAGAAATCTAAATCAACACACCACTGAACCAAGCAGTATTATTATTAATAATCCAAATGCTTCATATATACTGTGATTTGCTGCATTGTCTTATTCTGTGAGCAAATTAGTAATTGAGCAAAATATGTTGTTCACCTGATCTTCTCCATGAATGGGCTATATGCACAGCTAGTGTTTTCAGCCAACGATAAATTCCAGATGAAATGTTTATATAGGCTTTATAAGGTTCCTTGTACAGCATCGATGTTGTAATGTAATTAAAATATAATCAATTAAATAGACTTAAGCATTCATTTAGTTGTTCAATCGTATAACGAGATGAAAGACGATGTAAACGCAAGCGCCGTCAGTAGAAGCAGGCTAGCGCAGAAACTCCATTGAAAATACTGGGGTAAAATACATTTCCTTATTTTAAAGACATGGTGCGTGGACAAATGGAAATTATCGCAGTGCTTTTTGTCAGGTCTGAGACCCACTTTATATCGTGTATATATATCAGGCAGTGAAGATCGCTGATTTTTAAAGAAATCAGATCTTAAACATGGCAATTTTGTAATGGCGCAATCGGAAGCGCTTGGGCTGGCTGGCTGAAAATTAAAAGTCTGTGTGCATATACCCCATTGAAAGAATGCTGTCCTGACAAAACCATGATTCCTATTTGTTTTTCTATTCCTTTAAATGTAATTCAATATATGATTTATCATTTAGAGATGGAATAACGCGAGTGTCTCGACAGCTATGGATAAATCCACTATAAGCCTGCGGAGTAAGCTTGTCAATCCCTCCTGGATGCATGTGGAATAGATGCACTCTGGCAGTTTTACTCCCATGTGACTCGCATAAACACATTTCGGTGCACTTTGAAATGTTTCCTTATGAAATTGAACCAAACAAAGAAGAAATGGCAGCATATTACGTCCCTGTTATGTTATGGAGCAAAGCACAATATCATCAGGTTGGACATATATAAGTTAATGCTTTTTTCTTCCAGTTTATAAAAATAAAAAACAAAAAGTAAACAGCGATTAATTGACTTTTGTAACAACTCGTGTGGAGACATGACGAAACGGGAACACGATATTTAACAAAAGGACGAATTTATTAACACAACACTTACAGGATACAGGTACTGGATTCGACAGGACATGCAGACAGGACAACGACGCTGGAACAATACAATACCGGACAACGAAAGACACAGACAGAAGGGTATAAATACTAGGTGAGATGATTAAACTAATGAGACACAGGGATGAACACAGGTGGGATAAATTAACACTGAACACGGCGGGAAAAACAGGACAAAGGGATCACATGACGATAACAGAGGCACATGGACAGAACACTGACAACTTTACTTAAAAAAGGTTAGTAAACCCATTCTTAAAATGATTAACTGAACAAACTATGTGCATAATTATAAAAATTAAGCATCACACATTATTTTAAGGAGCAATTCTTGCTATTACTAGCTTTATACTAATTTGCTGCTTATTAATAGTTAGTAAGCTACTTTAGGACTTTTATATGATTATGGATGTAGAATAAGTACTAAAAAACAGCTAAAATCTTATTAATATGCAGGTAAAACACCAGTAATTAACACTGGGAATTGATACTTTAACTAAACTGTTAACAAATTAAACTAAGTCAATTTAACAGTTCCAAGTTACAACAGGTTTGCTTAATTTTTAAAGGTGCCATACAGTATACTGCATTGGTTCAATAAGTTAAATTGTTCTCACCTTGTTATCCTACACTTTGCATTGTGATGAGCATGTGTCTCATGCAGTTATTGCTCAGTAATGCATAATAAACAATCTGCATCTCCCGTATTAAAAGAAAAAAGTCTTACATACAAATGCTGAGGGCATGCCTTTGAGAGTCATGCAACAGTCTGATTTGTATTCTGATTAGGCTTTTGTCCACCAGTTTTACACTCGCGTAATTTACATGAGAATGAGGATATAATTGTGTCTGAGGCTTACGCTATGCCCATTTCCATATACTGATCTCTTATTATTTGACTATGCCTAGGTATTGCCAGAATTTCTTTATAGGGCACCTTGTCAACGTGTTGCTTTTAAGGCAAAAGATTTAATGACTTTTTACAGTGTAGCTCAAACTGTAAGACATGTAATGCCCAAATCATGTGTTTAATTCTCAGGAAATGCATGAACTGATTAAATACGAAATTGAATTCAAGTTGCTTTGGATGAAAGCATCTTTCAAATGCATTAATGTAAGTAATCGCTGTGTCTCTGAAACACTCCAGCCACCCCCAGTCCCACATTTAGCTCCACTATCTGGCCAAGTCTGCACTACAGGTGTCCTCAAGAGACTGGAAGACGACAAGCAGAAGCGAGCGTGTCGTGATTTTCTTTTGTTTATGTGGCGTGGGTGGACGGCTGTGCTCATTCTGTGACTCTCACCTGCAACACACTGCAGTTTTGGCAGGGAAACTGTCCCAGAACTTGCACTGCTTGGCTCCAAGCATCCGGAGAGTTTGTGACAGGCCGGTGTTAAAGCGTGACATACTGCTGATGTTCCAGCGTGAACGCCAGCCAATCCACTCTCTCAACACTAGGATACCTAAAACATCAAGACGAGGAAATCAAGCAAAAGGTCAGTTTATGTAAGGCACTGCAATACATCAAAACATTTTGGCCTCAAAACAACTCAAAAATATAGAATCAATGCAATGACTCAATTGCTACCATATTCATGCGCTCGTAAAGTCCACATAACTGGAAGCTGTGACCATTATTTTTTTCGTAATGTGACGCAGTTCCTAGAGAAATTGAATATTAAATGAGAAAACAGTGGGTGTGGCTTGTTTTTTTCTACTGCGAGCTGATTGGATGTAGTAAAGTAGGCATTTCTTTCAAAAATATTGCAAAAAGGGTTTCGTGAGAGTTATTACAACCTAACAGACTCCTCCTCCTCACCATTCCTGTTTGTTGTCAACACTGACAGTTGGAGGGGCGTGGTTAAGTATGTTAGTCACACCCAATACCCATACCTGTCAACACTGGGATGTGAAAATAAGTGTTGGCGTGGGTTTCCTCCGGGTGCTCCGGTTTCCCCCCCAAAGACATGCGCTTATAAGTGAATTGGGTAGGCTAAATTGTCCATAGTGTATGTGTGTGAATAGGAGTGTATGGGTGTTTCCCAGTGATGGGTTGTGGCTGGAAGGGAATCCGCTGTGTAAAACATATGCTGGATAAGTTGGCGGTTCATTCTGCTGTGGCGACCCCAGATTAATAAAGGGACTAAGCCGAAAAGAAAAAGAATAATTGAACGAAGGATAGAATAAATAGTATACATTAGAAAAAGCTGCAAATAAAAAAAAAATTTGCCTATTAAAATTAATAGTTATTATAAAGAAACTGAATCAAGTTATCAAATCTCATTAACCTTTTCTTCGCTGTAGAATTGAAACATTCTGATTAAAGAGCAGCGAATGAATCTCTCATTTAGATTTTCCGTTTGATTACATTAAATAACAGAGTTGTCGCTTTAAAAATGGACAGATCCATAATGAAAGCATTCGATTGCTTTCCTAACTTTTTATGCTCATTTAAGACAGAATGTGTTGTGTTTAAAAGACAACCCACCAAGATCGACATGTTAAGATATTATTATTATTATTATTATGTGTAATATGTCTGTTCAAGCAGCACGGCGCAGTGAATAGCACAATCGCCTCACAGCAAGAAGGTCGCTGGTTCGAGCCGCGGCTGGTTCAGTTGGCGTTTCTGTGTGGAGTTTGCATGTTCTCCCTGTGTTTGCGTGGGTTTCCTCCGGGTGCTAAGCCGAAAAGAAAATGAATGAATGAATGAATGTCTGTTCAAACACGCATCCACAATCCAGAGTGTCCACTTTCGCTCCGTTTCAAATCGTGTGTACAGAATCCGTTTGGGAAACAGCGTCTATTTATCACCTTTGACAGTCACGCACTGACCTGACCGTTTTGAAGACTGCATAGGGAGGCAACGGAGCCTGTAATGGAATGGAAGGGAATTCCGCCGTTTTTATATTTATTTCTAAGTGTTTTCATGGCTAAACAAAATGAAACATTTAAGTGCAAGGGGCGTCCCCTGGTGTTTTGGCGGTATGGGTTGCGCATAGGGAGGATCGGTTCTTTAATGTTTATTGCCATCCTTCATAGGAAGATTAAAAATATGGGAGAAATATGGGAAAATAACTTTACGGGATGATAGTGGGATAGACTTGTAAAATACGGGAGAATCCTGGGAAAAACGGGAGGGTTGACAGGTATGTCAATACCTCAGACAGACGTAATCTGACAATTGAACTGAAAACAAACAGGAAGTTCATTTTCAGATTTCAATTAAAGATTACAAGGGCAGAGTTTTCTTTTTTCTTAAATGACATGCACAGATGAATCGTTCACCACAAAATGAGCAATGCGAGCTAACAAAATCAATACGGTTAGTTTTGATCTCATTCGTACTTTTAAAAGTACGCCTTGCAGTCCTTTACAACAAGAGGCTTTGAATCCTAATGCGCAAAGTCTCCACAACAAGCTGTTTAAGGAATGGCGCTCAATACTTTTCATAAGCCAAACGGGCCGTTTCGGGAAAAAGATTAACTTCGGCGTGTTCTATTGTGATCTTGTTTACTGATCATGTTCATTGATGTATTAGCATCGTGTCGTTCCCCTGCAGCGTGAAGAGTGTATGGAGTGTTAATTGAAAGAAACTAAGCTTGCTCACAGCCACAATACACGGCTGTCTCTGCCTCTCCATAATTTATGCCAAACAAATGAGGATGCTAATCAACACTAGCCTACCAGCAACACCAAGACTTGCTTTTCTTTTTTCTTTTTCTTTTTACACATCAACTGAAAAAGTGCAAGCAGATGAAAGACTGTCTCATCAAGATATTATGGATTAAACCTCTCCAAATTTGCAATGGTTCATACTTTACTCTGAGATAAATATAAACAATGCTCTTCTGTGTATGGATGTTTCCCATTGATGGGTTGCAGCTGGAAGGGCATCCGCTGCGTAAAATATATGCTGGATAAGTTGGCGGTTCATTCCGCTGTGGCGACCCCAGATTAATAAAGGGACTAAGCCGAAAAGAAAATGAATGAATGAATACTGGGGCGTTAGGACCCACACAGATTGAATGCCGCCTGCTGGCCTCACTAACACCACTTCTGGCAGCAACCTAGCTTTCTCATGTGGTCTCCCATCCAGGTACAGGCACAGCCCTGCTTAGCTTCAATAGGCGACCATGTGAGAGTTGCAGAGACCTAGCTGCCGGCATAAAAAATAACCATCCCACTTGACCACATTGACCACCCACTAACCATCCAAGAGCATCTCTGATTATTGGATTGCTCTGTTCATTCATCCAACCTGCATACTAAAAAGCAGCCGCCTCCCTGGCTATGTCACTGAAACCAGGAAGGGCCAAAGATACACCTGTGAGAAATCTCGACTGATAAGACTCGACTGATAAGTTATTGAGGCCAAATCCAGGTGCACCACATACAAGGAAGTACGTCCCGTCATCTCTGTTCAATTCCAGAAGAACCTCAGTCTTCAGTAAATGTCCTATAGGAGCAATTCCATGCAAATGTCAACCTTGCCATGAAAAAAATTAGGTTTTCACCAAAATAGAGAAACCCTTTCTACATTTTTTTTTGTGTAAGCAAGTATTTTACAGTACTTTAAAAATACTCAAACATGTCTCTGTCAATGTTTTCAAACAATTATATTTGATTTACCAAAGTCGCAGAAGTGCCAATTTCACTTCTGTCACATCCATAACGGAGAGCTGTCACTTCCAAAACCAAGCTTTTCCCTCATAAATGCAAACCTTTTTAATTATTCATTCATTCATTTTCATTTCGGCTTAGTCCCTTTATTAATCTGGGGTCGCCACAGCGGAATGAACCGCCAACTTATCCAGCATATGTTTTACACAGCGGATGCCCTTCCAGCTGCAACCCAGA
>CAIGQW010054046.1:1381618-1396089 GCA_903798125.1 Danio choprae | reverse complement strand
TCATTCATTCATTCATTCATTCATTCATTCATTCATTCATTCATTCAATTAGTTTTAAAATCAGTGATAAGTAGCTTAATTAATTAATTAATTGATTAAATAATTAATTTGCTTGTTTGTTTGTTTGTTTGTTTGGAACAATGTAGATGTTTATTATGGAAAAAGTGTCTTTTTTTACATGTCTTTTTTTGTCATTTGTTACAGTTAAATTAATATATTTCCCACAAATTATAGTTTTTGCTTGGTTAAAACTGAAAAATGTCATTTAATATTAATCAAAATATTCTGCCCAAGGAAAATTAAATAGCATTGACTCAAAGGTAAACTGTTGTTTTCATAGACCATGAATTAATTGAACTACTTCAACTTAAAATCCTCAAAATCTAAGTAAAACTGAACTTTCGACTTAACTATAATAAATACATATGACGGCTATGCTATTGCTAGTTATTTTAATTCAAGATCTGAGGTAAAGCATCTGCTGGTGCTTTCAGTATGGCTATGAAAGATGTTAACAACAAAACTCACATTAAAAATACATAAAAACTAAGAAGCAGCCTTTTTTATGCAGTCACATGACATGAAGACTGCTGGTTTAAAGTAAGAAACACTACTTTGAGAAAATGTAATGCTTTTAATTAGTCCTAGGCTGTTCATTTTTTGCTTTAAGTCATATTGAATAAAACATGCTAAAACCAGAAACCCTAATCTTTCAACTAATCCAATAATAAAATGCACTTTGATTGAAAGACACAGTAGTTTCTCTTTTTTCCCAGAGTGTATCCATAGGCAGGATTCTTCTGAGATGTCCATTTTTACCCTTTTATAAATATTTAGCACATGCGAAATCAGGAGCTGGAGGTGGACTGCGTTTTACGTTCTCTTTTTAAAGTTATAATCTTACTTAAAAAGCATCTGTGACATGTTAAATGGTCCCGAACACTGTCATTACAGTGGCTAACAGGGAACTGTGGAGGAGTGCGGTCACACATTTGCAGTCTGCAATCTTTGACAAGCTGCAAGCCAAAGGGCAAACACTCAGGGCAGCAATTAGTCATATGTGCTACAAAAGAGGAGGGAAAAATCACATCGAATTAAATGTCTAAATAAGTAGAGGTTTTTAAAGTGCACGGAACAATTAGAACATTAAAATAGCATCATAATTAATTATTTGTTCCCTTTATTTAGCTTTTTTTTCTCATGGAATGAACACAGCGAACGAACTCACAATGAGCCATATGATGAATAAATTGTCCGCACTATTATTCCTGCAGCTAGACTATAATTGTTAATTAAAAACTGTTTATGTCTCAGTTTTACTTTAATACTTTGTGAAAAATGCTGGGTTCCACACAATCGATTTGTGTTGGGACAACATAAACGAATTAAGTTAACATTAGTTTTTACAAATTTAAGTGGATTGAACATAAAACAATTAAGTTGTCCCTCAAAAAAACTCAAGAATTGTGTTATTTTATTTATTCATTCATTCATTCATTCATTTTCATTTCGGCTTAGTCCCTTTATTAATTTGGGGTCGCCACAGCGGAATGAACCGCCAACTTATCCAGCATATGTTTTACGCAGCGGATGCCCTTCCAGCTACAACCCATTACTGGGAAACATCCATACACACTCATTCACACACATACATACACTACGGACAATTTAGCTTATCCAATTCACCTAAAGGGCATGTCTTTGGACTTGTGGGGGAAAGCGGCCACCCGGAGGAAACCCACGCCAACACGGGGAGAACATGCAAACTCCACACAGAAATGCCAACTGAGGCCCAGCCGAGGCTCGAACCAGCGACTTTCTTGCTGTGAGGCGATCGTGCTACCCACTGAGCCACCGTGAGGCCCCTGTGTTGTTTCAACTAATTTTGAATAAGTAGTTTGAACAAATATTAAACGTCATTTTTTGAGTTCCACACAATTCCTTAATGTTGTCACAACACAAATTGCTTAAGTTAACCTAATTGTTTCTAAAAATTTATTTTTAATTCTGGCAACGTAGCCCATTCTGGCAACGTAGCCCTATATATATTTCTGGAGAGCACAAATTATGTAGCCAGAAGTACGTATGGCTTCATTTCGTCTTTAAAACAAACGCTGCGGAGCAATATGATGCCGTTCATTTTCACGCTTACCAGGCTCATTCTGAAAATTAAGCTCTATATACATTTCTGGAGAGCGCCAAATACGTCCCAGGAGCTACGTTTTTTGTTTTTGTTTTCGTGAATCCACCAGAACCGGCTGTGTAAGCTTTTTGAGATCTCAAATTTATCTCGCGAGTGCCATTTGCGCCTGCTGTTCTCACGTAAATCCACCAGAGGCCACTGTCGACTGACTAACTGACTGACTGACTAACTGAATGACTGACTGACTGACTGACTGACTGATTGACTGACTGACTGACTGACTGACTGACTGACTGATTGACTGACTGACTGACTGACTGACTGACTGATTGACTGACTGATTGACTGACTGAATGACTTATTTTATTTTCTGTTTTTGTCTTACCTGCTTTCTGGAACCGTTCTTCGCCGGACCGAAACCCGTCGCCGTGGCCAACTCCTCTCTGCATCTCAAGTCCGCCGACATACTGGTCAAACTGGTAACAGCGAGAAAGAAAAAAAAAGTTGGTAACACTTTACTTGAAGGGGTGTTTATAAGACCTTTATAATCATGTTAACCTTTATAAATGTTATTAAGTGTCATTTGCTCAGTTATGTCACTTCAAATGCAGATTTCCCGCTGTTTCCAGTTTGACCAGTATGTCGGCGGACTTGAGATGCAGAAAGGAGTTGGCCACCCCGACGGGGTTCGGGTCCGGCGAAGAACGATTCCAGAAAGGAATCTCATTCAGTCATTCAGTCAGTCAGTCAGTCAGTTAGTCAGTCAGTTAGTCAGTCGACAGCGGCCTCTGGTGGATTTATGCGAGAACAGCAGGCGCGAATGGCACTCGAGAGAAATTTGAGATCTCAAAAAGCATACACAGCGGCCTGTTGTGGATTCACAAAAAACGAAAAACAAAACACTTAGCTCCTGGGACGTATTTGGTGCTCTCCAGAAATATATATAGGGCTTAATTTTCAGAATGAGCCTCTGTTGCATAAAACAATTAAGTTATCTCCAAAAAATCTTAAGAATGCCATTGTTTCAATTCATTTTAAACAAATAGTCATTTCAAGAGTGCATGGCATGCTAAAAAATGACAAATTAAACAAACATACCAACACCTCTAACTAAAATGTAAATTACATCTTTAAAAAACTAATCATACCATTTTTTCTCATTTTAATTTGAGTTAATTTGATATAGTAATATGACTAAAACTGAAAAAAAAGAAATAAAACTATAGACGTTTATAAACAATAGAGTTTTGTGCTGCACAGTGCAATTACAGCCATTTTTAGGCAACACATGACTTGAAAGGGTGTTCTAAGACTGTCATTAAACCTTTATATTCATGACATGACATGAATGTTGATGAGGTTTTATGCATGCACATAACAACTGTCATGTGCTCGGTAATGACATTGTATTGACATTGTTTGTTATGACAACTTGACATAAACAAATACATCACAGCCTGTTTTTCTCTTTGCCATGACAACTTGACATTACCAAGACCACAAAGCCTGTCATTAATCTGTCATAAACATGTCATGAAGCCATTATAAATATGTCACAAATTCTATAAATGTTTTATTTTATATATTTTTTTGTACCTCAACTACAGTGGTACAAGCTAAATCTGTCATTAAAATGTCACTAAATATTAATGACGCTGTTAAAAATTGATGATACTTTTAATGAGATATTTTAATGACAAATACAGTTTGTTCCACTTAAAACGTGATCAGAAAAATATTCACAATACAATCATAATGCCTCGTGACAATCATGTTTATGACAGATTTATGACAAGTTTTGTTGTCTTGGTAACGTCAAGTTGTCATGACAAAGATGAAGACAGGTTGTGATGTATTTGTTTATGTCAAGTTTTCATAACCAACAATGTAATATCTGCATTTAAAGTGACATAACTGAGCAAATGACACTTAATAACATTTATAAAGGTTAACATGATTATAAAGGTCTTATAAACACCCCTTCAAGTAAAGTGTTACCAACTTTTTTTCTCTCTCTCTCTCTGCAGAGTTACCTGAACCCACAATATGCATTTAGGATCTGCAGAAAGTTTTTCTTGTAATTTCTTTAATCGTTTTCTTCGTCCTCCCCATTTAAAATAGCAGAAGAATTGCTGAAGATGCGATTTCAAGAACAAATGCTGTGACGTGCTCCACCTTTCTGCAGCAAACACACACACAATGCGATTCTCGTGTGAATAGCACACCACAATGGCAACCAGAGAACACACTTGTGTTAATCCTGAAAGTGGGTCACAGCCCTATTTTCCTTCAACGCATTCCTCAGAAAGTCTCGAGTTATGAAAATGAATTTAAGCATCGCTGTGCGCCTTTGTTGTGCCTTGACTAATACCTTTTCAGCTCATAAAGACATCCTCTTAAGCTGCTCTTACATTATGGTCCGGCTTAGAGCTCCTCTTTAGCTGAAAATTCTGTCAAAACATCTTTTCTAAGAAGAATACGCATTATAAATTTTCCAGTCTCAAGCCTGACTTCTGACCTTTCTGCACTTTTACTTCTTAGTAAAAAAAAATGTCCGAAAAAAAAAAATAATAATAATGTGCAGAAAAGTCTGTGAAATCCCATTTAAAAGTCAATAGAAATGAAATTGTAAGATCTAACAGTGTTTTTCTGTTACGCAGGCATGCACACACACTCGCCGGACTGTATCGCAGCTTTGGGTCTGAGCGGTATTGATTGAACAACCTTATGCAATGTGCTTTGGAAAAGAGAGAGCTTTGACTGCACCGCGTTCGGTTTCAGCAAACTTTTTTTTCTGCTTTGTATGTAATGCGTGAATCAATGAAACATCACACGCTTTCTCATCCTCCATCTCTGATGCAACACTTAATATGTTATAGTCCCTTTAAAGCGAGTTCACGCAGTGGCCGTCTTTGCAACTCCCCCGAACAGCTATCTTCTATTTTCTATCTAGAACAGCTCTGTGCTGGACTGTTTGAATCTGGAAAGATTTAAATCTGCACAGTGTTTTGTTTTCAAGATTGCATGTCAATACATTGCTTATACTACTTTTACTACCCTGCTGGAAAAAAAGATTGATTGATTGATTGATTGATTGATTGATTGATTGATTGATTGATTGGTTGATTGATTGATTGATTGATTGATCATTTGATTGATTGATTTGTATTTTTCAGATTGACAATATAAAATTGATTATCACATACAAATTATTTATGTTTATTTAAGTCGATGCTTTGAAAATTACAAACATAAATTAATCGACAGTAATGAAATGACAGTAAACTAGCTGATGATCTAGGTATGGCAAAATTATATAGGTCTGGGAGATAAACATACATTACTCTGAAATTGTAAATATTTAAAAATAGGCACTATCCTTATAAATAAACTACATAGGTGCAATCTAAACAACTACATTCTCGAATAAAAAAAGGCTCAAAAGTACATTATGTTGCCCAACAGCAGCAATATCTGTCAAACTGTAGAGCACAGGTATCAAAGCCAGTTCCTGGAGGGCCGCAGCTCTGCACAGTTTAGTTCCAACCCTAATTAAACACCTGATCAAACTGATTGAGTGCTTTAGGCTTGTTTGATACCTACAGATAGGTGTGTTTAAGCAGGGCTGGAACTAAACTCTGCAGGGCTCCGGCCCTCCAGGAATTGACTTTGACCCCCCTGCTGTAGAGTGTCCTCTGCTTGTCACTGTATGTGGGTGGAGTAATACATAAGGGTGAAGGGTAAAGAGGCTGTATTAGTGCTGTTATTTGCAGAATATTGCACGGCTATCAGCCAATCAGATTCAAGAACCAAATAGAACTGTTGTATATATATAAAATGAATGTTGAGGTTAATACTGAAAAAGACATTCAGTACAACATTGTCAACATACCATCCAAAGAAAGAGATTAATGAAAACTATAGTGTCACAGCATTTTTGTAAACTGTGAAAAGCAGGGGCTCATCCAGGATGTGAAACCAGAACCTCTTGCACACCAAATGAGAATCATACTTCTACATCCTGACTGACTCAACCTCTTGCACAGCAAGGTTTCGTCTGGGATATGAACCCATGACCTCTTACACACCAAATGAGAATCCTGCTTCTACATGGCAACCAGGTCATAAGCTGTCAAAACGGGGGCTTGTCTGAGATATGAACCTAGAACATCACTCCTCCACCATGGCCAGGTCTTAAGCTGTGAAAAATGGGCGCTAGTCTGGGATATGAACCCAGGTCCAGGATATGCACACCAAGCAAGAATCACACTTCTATACCATGGCCAACTCATAAGCTGTAAAAATGGGGGCTCGTCTGGGATATGAACCCAGGACCTCTCACACTCCAAATGAGAATCCTGCTTCTACATGGCAGCCAGGTCATAAGCTGTCAAACATTGGGGCTTGTTTGGGATATGAACCTAGAACCTCACTCCTACAGCATGGCCAGGTCTTAAACTGTGAACAAAATTGGGGATTGTCTGGGATATGAACCCAGGACCAGGATATGTACACCAAGCGAGAATCATACTTCTATATCATGGTCAGCTTATAAGCTGTAAAAAAAAATGGGAGTTGTCTGGGATATGAACCCAGGACCTTTTAAATACTTAGCAAAAATCTGACTTTTACACCATGGACAACTCATAAGCTGTAAAATGGGAGCTTGTCTAGGATATGAACCCAGGACCTTCTCACACATAAAGTGAAAATCCTGCTTCTATATCATGGCCAGGTCATAAGCTGCTGGAAAATGCAGGCTAACCCGGGATATGAACACAGAACCTCAATCAAGGGAGAATCAAACTTTGACATCACATACAACTCATGAACTGTAAAAAAATGGGGACTTGTCCAGGATATGAACCCAGGACCTCTCACGCATAAAGTGAGAGTCCTGCTTCTACATGGTGGCCAGGTCATAAACTGTCAAACACTGAGCCTTGTTTGGGATATGAACCTAGAACATCACTCCTACATCATGGGAAAGTCTTAAGCTGTGAAAAATAGGGGCTAGTCTGCAATATGAATCCAGGTCTAGGACATGTACACCATGCAAGAAACATACCTATACCATGGCCACCTCATAAGCTGTGAAAAATGGGGCCTTGTCTGGGATATAAACATAGAACTTCACTCAAGCAAGAATCATACTTTGTTATCATGGCCAGCTTATAAGCTGTAAAAAATGGGGGGTCGTCCGGGAAATGAACCCAGGACCTCTCACACACCAAGTGAGAATCCTTCTTCTACATGACAGTCAGGTCATAAGCTGTAAACATTGGTGCTGGTTTGGGATATGAACCTAGAACCTCACTCCTACATCATGTCCAGGTATTAAGCTGTGAAAAATTGGGGTCTGTCTGGGATATGAACCCAGCACCAGGATATGCACACCAAGCAAGAATCATATTTCTATACCATGGTCACCTCATAAGCTGTAAACAAATGGGAGCTTGTCTGGAATATGAACTCAGGACCTTTTAAATACTTAGCAAGAATCATACTTCTACACCATGGACAACTCATAAGCTGTAAAAATGGGGGCTAGTCCGCGATATGAACCCAGGACCTCTCACACACCAAATGAGAATCCTGCTTCTACCTAACAGCCAGGTCATAAGCTGGCAAAAATGGGGGCTTGTCTGAGATATGAACTTAGAACCTCACTCCTACATCAGGGCCAGGTCTTAAGCTCTGAAAAATGAGGGCTAGTCCGGGATATGAACCTAGGTCCAGAATATGTACAAAAAGCAAGAATTATAGCTTCTCTAGAATATGAACCTAGGACCTTCTCACACACCAAATGAGAATCCTGCTTCTACATCATGGCCAGGTCATAAGCTGTTGAGAATGGGGGCTCGTCCGGGATATAAACACAGAACCTTATTCAAGCGAGAATCATACTTTGACATCATATCCAGCTCATAAACTGTAAAAAGGGGGGCTCGTCCGGGATATCAACCTAGGACCTCTCACACACAAAGTGGGAATCCTGCTCCTACATCATGACCAGGTCATAAGCTGCAAAAAATAAGGGTTCATTTGGGATATAACCACAGAACCTCACTTCAGTGAGAATCATACAGTTCATAAGCTGTAAAAAAATGGGGACACAGGACAACATATTCACAACAATATGATCAGATGCTTTCTTTACTGCTGACATTTTATTATGTGTTGATTTTCTTATTGTGAGGAAATAGCGCAGTACATAATTAAAAATTACTCTTAACATTGCTCTCAGCAGCATGGATGACATCTGAGAGTTGGGACCTTCATTGTTTCTAATTAAAAGATGAAAATGAACCATAGAAACCAACCTGGCCTATCTAATGACCATATAAAAACATAGGCTTGTCTTTCGCCTCTATCTACAAGTTTGCAACAAAACCAGCCGCACATATGTTTGGCTTTTCTGATATAGTAAACGTGCTCTGGTATATTACTGCACTTCCAATTCAAAGAGCTCAGTTATGAATGCCATAAAATGTGAACTATGATAAAAGAGCTTGTATGGCACGGTTACTTCATAAAAATGTTGATAGATGCACATACATCAGATCAAACTGAATGCACTTTTAGCACTAAACACTAGACATGAGTGTTGCAAATCCAGATATCAGCATTTCCTTGACAGTTGACATATGTTAACACAGACTATTCAGCTAGAAAAAAAGTGGCTGTGCAAGTCTTGCTGTATTATTGGTGTTGCCTAATAATCTTATCATGTTTTTGCCTGTGGTTCAATGCCAGGAAACAAAAGACTTTGACTACTGTGTCAGTGCTCCATCCTATTTAGTGAACTATAGCGGCTTTTGTCTGAGCGGCCAATATGGAGGGACAGCAGGCCTCGCTAATCTGCTAATCTCAGATCAGGTTTTCCAATCATACTTCAGTGTTTATGCCTGTGGCAGCTTTGTAAGTGCTGACCCAGGACCTGTGGGAGAAAAAAAAAAACTAAAACATGGCTGGCTATCTCCTAATAACACACTTAACCAACTAACATGCTGTTTAGTGCCCTGCCATGTATACACTTGTGCAGGTTTTATTGCCAATGTGCATTTGAAGTGTTGTGGGATTTTTATTGAGGCCATATTTCATTTTGGCCTACTTTCCCTAAATTGCCTGTGGGACTCGGTGAGGGGAGTGAAGCGTAGCTGCTTCTAAATGAGATGGGAGGAAGAAAGACAAAAGACAGGGAGAGCAAGACCGAGTCTTTCTTGTGGATGTGACTCATGGAAAAAAAAAGACATTGAGATCGAGAGCTGAAGAAGAAGAGAAGTGAAGGATGCTTGGGTGAACAGGGTCAGGTCCTGACTAAATGAGAAAATTGTGCTGTCTCGGTCATTACTAATCAGTAATGGTGGTTATTTGGTGAGAGTTCAGCCGTGGTGATTAAGGGTAATGGTGGAGTTGTGATAAAGGTCGCAGAGCCCAAAAACAAGGAGTTTGTCTTGGAGGAGATGGTCTGAGTCATCAACACCATGTCTTATTTGATTCTCGTTTTCACATTTTCAGGCTTTCAGAGATGAATGTTATGGATGGGAAAGGGCAGTTAGATGACTAAAGGCTCATCTGTTCTCATGCATGATCATCTCTGCATTAACTCGGAATTAAATGAGAAAAGTGCTGTACAATGCAAGGTACACAATATGGAGCAAGCAACAAACAGGCAAATTAGCGAGACTTCAGGAAACTTCTGAAAAGCAAGTAGAAAAGGAAAAACTGTCATGACAGATTATGAGCATTGGGTCGATGTGCCTTTTTCTGAAAGCAAAAAGAAAAGATATTGGAGATTCATTTGGATTTTAAGCCTGTGGTTGTGTTTTTCTTTCTTCTTTACAGAAGTCAATATCACAGCACTAAAAAAGCTCGACAATAAAAATACAGCCTTTTAAATAACAAGACCAAGGTTTGTTAAAAATGCAATTCATGTTTTTCCCCACATTTCAAACCAATTTGTGTTCACATTTAATAGAACGTGTAAGATCCATAGTGTACTTGTAGCCAAGAAGTGAAACAAGTGAAATATACAGTATATACATGAAAATATACATGATAAAATTAAGGCTTCATATGGTGGGTTAGGTTTTAATACATGCAAACTGTATTGCACCTGCACTGTAAAAGCTTTTAACCCCAAAATAAGAGGCAATCTAGATACATTATTGATAAATTATCATATATTCACACCTTTTTCAAATTAAGGATTAAATGATGCAATACGGGCCTCACAGTGGCACAGTGGGTAGCACGTTCGCCTCACAGCAAGAAGGTCGCTGATCGCTGGTTCGAGCCTCGGTTGGGTCAGTTGGCGTTTCTGTATGGAGTTTGCATGTTCTCCCTGTGTTGGCGTGGGTTTCCTCCGGGTGCTCCGGTTTCCCCCACAAGTCCAAAGACATGCGGTACAGGTGAATTGGGTAAGCTAAATTGTCCGTAGTGCATGAGTGTGAAGGGATGTTTCCCAGAGATGGGTTGCAGCTGGAAGGGCATCCGCTGCGTAAAACATATGCTGGATAAGTTGGCGGTTCATTCCGCTGTGGCAACCCCAGATTAATAAAGGGACTAAGCCGAAATGAAAATTAATGAATGAATGATGCAATACGAAGAGCGCTTTCTAAATGACGTACAGTGCTCAGCATATATGAGTTCACCCCATTTTGAAAATTAATATTTTTATGCTTTTCTCAGTGAATATGGGAAATATATATTGTTGCATTTGAACAAAACAGATTTATTAAACAGATATATTTATGAAAATAATATTTCAGTCACAGAACATCTTTAGAAATGGAAAGATAATACATTTAAAAATATTGCAAAACACATTTACAAGCTACAACATTTCAACAAAATTGTATATAATTTTTTATTTCCCTTGATTTTTGCTATTTTTGAAAATTGTATTTAATATTTTTCCCTAACTTATACATTTGGGCTACTAATTTTTGAACCACTATTGTGAGTTATTTTATTAGATTAGCTCCAGATTTGTCTTCAGTATTGAGTAAACTAATCTATATGTACAAATATAATATTGTAAAGCATCCTATAGAAGATATTAATTTAAATGAGAGATTTGTGGGGGGTGTACTCATATATGCTGAGCACTGTAGGACAGAAATATCAACAAAATAATTAAAAAATGACCATATAATAAGACTATGATGTCAAATGTTGTATGTCTGTATTTTTCAAACATCTGCATGATCCCAAACATGACACTGGTTTTATACACTTCACTAAACATGCTGAAAAAAAAATCACAAAATATCAACACCACTAAGGTTGTAAAATATGAATACAATTTCAAACAATGTATCTCTCTGATGCAAAGCCAAATTTGTAGCATCATTACTTTAATGATCAGTGTCAAGTGATCCTATACAGTAATTATTATAATACGCTGAATAAACAATCTTTCTTTACATGTCTGTGTGGAAAGTTTATTTTTGATAAACATAGACCTAACATTATAAATCAATTCAGCTCATGATGTAGGAGCCCCCCCCCCCCTTTACAGTCACTTTGATCAGTCTAAAACATAAAAGCATAGACTTTTTAAACTTAAAATGAGAGCACAATATTATATATTCAAACACGCAAAGAGTAAAGTTTTGATTCCATGTTGACTCTATGATGCAAAAAGATATTAAAAAAAAATGATGTCAGCGCCAATAGCCTAGTGGTTAAGTGCACCGACATTAAACACGTTTTAAAGAACCCATTGTAAACAAATACTGGTTGCAAACTTTTAAAAATGTAAATGAGAATGAAATACGGAGGAATATGAGAGAGAAATGTGTAGAAACAAAAGTTGAATGCTTAGAATATCTTCTTCTTCTTCTTTTCGGCTTAGTCCCTTTATTAAACTGGGGTCGCCACAGCGGAATGAACCACCAACTTATCCAGCATATGTTTTACACAGCGGATGCCCTTCCAGCTGCAACCCATCTCTGGGAAACATCCATACACACTCACACACACATACACTACGGACAATTTAGCTTACCCAATTCACCTGTACCGCATGTCTTTGGACTTGTGGGGGAAACCGGAGCACCCAGAGGAAACCCACGCGACTTAGAATATGTTATAAGGCACAAAGCAATATTTTCAGACATGATTTTACATAAAATAGGGATGGAACAGAGCGGAACATGTCAAATATGTAAAAAGGAAGAAGAAGGTTGTTTTACATGTTTTAAAAAACCACACTGAACTGAGCTAATCTGAACTAAACTCTGAAATCTGGACTTTACTAGAACATGTTAAGCTGCTTTGACACAATATACATTGTAAAAAGCGCTATATAAATACACTTGAATTTAATTGAATTTTTATTTTGTCAAGAGTTGAACAGTTTTTAAAAGACAGTCAAATTTGAATAAAGAGACTAATTGGAGACTGGAACGAGAACGAAACAGAATGGAATAGAGTGGTAGTGCTTGGTTGGGATAAGAAAAATGTAAATAAGAAGATTGTAAACCTCTGTATAATGCTGATGAAAAATGCTATATGGGAACGCAGAATTGTGGCAAAAAAAAGAGAAAATTGTGATGGATGTATAGAAAATTTTCAGAATGAAAACAGAGGGATATATGGAAAAACTATATGTGTATTTTAAAAACGAGAACATGTTGGAGGAACTGCACAAGACTTTAACAGCGAAAGCATGTCAAGTTTTTAAAGAAATGAACTGGAAAATACCAAAGTTTTAACGTTTCTTATGATATTCTTAAGAACTGCATTGTAATGTTTTTTAATGTATAAATTTTATATAAAATTTCTTTAATAAAAAAGAAAAAGAAAAAAAAGTGCACCGACATTTAGCCCCGTGGTGCTCACGGCGACCTGAGTTCGATTCCCGACTCAAGGTCCTTTGCTGACCCTTTCCCTCTCTCTGCTCCCAATACTTTCCTGTCTGTATCCTCCACTGTCCTTTCTAATTAAAGGTGGAAAATCCCCTAAAAAATAATTATTATACAATAAAAAAATTCTCATTTTGCTTTCTAATGAATGTAAAAACAACAACAACAACAACAACAACAAGAATATTCATACGAGTGTGGACCACTACTATTTGTACTACTTTTTTTAATATGAAGTTTTATAGAAAAACCTAACTTATAAAAACGTATAATATTTATTATATATTATTTAACAGATCAACGCACCAAGTAAAAAACGAAGTAACGCAAGAGCATGGTACAAAATATACTGCTGACTCTACTATGATGAAACAGATGCTCCTTCTCTCTTTGTGTCTAATATTTCTCAGTTTTGTTAGTAAATGATGCCTGAGTGAATGCGACTGTCTCTAATTTCCTAATAGTAGAGAAGCAAACAAATGGCTCCTCCGCTGATCCCAGAACAATAGGATTCTGCTGGTGTCATAATGACAGGGGTGGATGTGGGCGGGGCAAACAATTGTCTTAATTGCGTGCTTGAGATGTGGAATGTAAACGACTCCTCGGCTGATGATGGAATAATGACAGGCTTTCCTCAGCACATCATCCTGTGGTTTGACTAGACGTCTCCGTCCGCATCCACCCCGTGATCTTGTATACCAGTGTTTCCCAACCCTGTTCCTGAAGTCACACCAACAGTACATATTTAGGATGTCTATCTTATCTGACCCATTCATTTCAGGTTTTGGAGTCTCGTCTAATGTTCTGATGAGTTGATTCAGGTGTGTTTGATTAGGAAGAGGTTGAAAATGTGTACTGTTGGTGTGCCTTCAGGAACAGGGTTGGGAATCACTGCTATGTATGCTCAATGACAGCCACCTTTCTGTCTGCCACTGACGGATTACATCTGATATTTCCATATTTACCTCAATTTCATTTTAGTGCCTTCCCATCTCATATTCCATAACAGCGCTGAAAAAAATAAATAAATAAACGCTAAGATATTACATCCACACAGAGAAATTAAATTACTTACAGAAGCTCTGGCATTTTAATGCATTCTGTTTTATTTTCTTATTTAGTAGACTGAAGCTTTCCAATATTTGGCCAAGCTTTTTTTTCTTCAGAGTTTCCGTCAGAGCTGAAAATCATTTGCAAATAAAGAAGCTGCTCAGACTCATAGCTGTTGATTGGTTTGTATTGTGTGTGTGTGTGTGTGTGTGTGTGTGTGTGTGTGTGTGTGTGTGTATCTGATTAAACCTGAGCTGATATATTCATGCTCTGTGTCAGCTGTAGTCATTCAGAGTTATTTGAGGTCATGCAGGCCAAAACCAACTGATCTGTGTGCAGTTAAACATGCACTTAAATATACATACATACATACATACATACATACATACATACATACATACATA
>CAIGQW010054046.1:1368441-1378542 GCA_903798125.1 Danio choprae | reverse complement strand
AAACAAACAAACAAACAAACAAACAAACAAACAAACAAACAAACAAAAAAAGAATATTACAGTATTAGAGTAAATAATCTGAGCTATGGTGTCCACTCTGATTTAACAGTCATATACTCTTATTACATGTTCAATTGTCTCATGTGCACTAACTTTTAATCCCGCCTGAATAGTTTTAGAAGAAATAATTAATTGATATTAAGTTATGCATAACTCCTAATGAAAGTCCTAATGCCTAAAGAACGACTTCATTTTTGCATATGCCGTACAGCGTAAATGACAAATTCACAGATTTGGACCATGTCATGCAGACTGAATAGTCTTGCATGACTGCATCGGGGAAACAAAATTGCCCAAACCATCATACTGATCCACGAATCAAGACGACATATAAGACGACTTTCAAAAGTAATAAACAGCAAACAGTCCCTGTAATGTCTTTCCCCAAGCACTGGAAATAATTTTTACAGACAGAAGTTTTAGATTAGAGGCTAGGGACGGTCACGATGCTTGACAAGTTGTTTGTTGGCGCTTTAAAGTGGATTAATTTAGAGATGCAGTTTCTCAGATGAGGTTTTAGCATGCTGAAGAGCATCTCTATACTCCAGCTCGAGGATTCAGTGGGATCCACTTCTCAGTTTAGATTTTCTGTTCCCTCTCTGGGGCAACCATCGTTTTTTTGCACCCTTGGTCAAGATTTTTTTTATGTTGTTTATTGCAGTAATTTCACTAAAAGTAAAACATGTATTTATTTTGTTCATTTATTTGTCAGTAAAATAATCAAAACCACCAAAACCACCATTGGCATACTGTATGAGTACACCCCTCACAAATGTCTCATTTAAATAAATATTTTCTATAGGACACTTTACAATATGATATTTGAGCATATACATTAGATTAGTCAGCACTGAAGCCTAACCTGGAGCTAATCTAACCAAATAACTTTTGATAACGGTCCAAAATTAGTACACCCAAATTTATGTTAGGGAAAAGTATTAAATAAAATAAATTACCCCAGACATGCTCAATAATATTCATGTCTGGTGCCTGGGCTGTCCAATCACGAAGCACCTTGACCTTCTTTGCTTTCAGGAACTTTGATGTGGAGGCTGAAGTATGAGAAGGAGTGCTATCCTGCTGAGGAATTTGCTCTCTCCTGTGGTCTGTAATGTAATGAGCAGCACAAATGTCTTGATACCTCAGGCTGTTGATGTTGCCATCCACTCTGCAGATCTCTCGCACGCCCCCATACTGAATGTAACCCCAAACCATAATTTTTCCTTCACCAAACTTGACAGATTTTTTTGAAAAACTTGGGTCCATGTGGGTTCCAGTAGGTCTTCTGCAGTATTTGTGATGATTGGGATGCAGTTCAACAGTTGGAAAAATCAACCTTCTGCCACTTTTACAAATGATCAACTAGAAGTCAAGTTATTATCTGTTGCTCTTACAACTGGGATCAAAGACAAGACTTTTGTCAGGTAGTGTAAGTGTTTTTGTACTTGATGAAAAAAAAAAGATCTGGACATTAGTGATGGAGGATTGTAGGATTGGTGCCTAGTGGTCGAACTAGGTATTGCAGTCCAAATTCTAAATGTTGACATGACACACACAGGTTGCCATTAACAGAACGTGAGCATGCCTGAAGATCGAGCTTTACACTTAAGCTAATCAGCTAATGTTTACGTTAATGTTTGTCATGATTTTTCTAAGTATGACGCAATCCTGGACTAACATCTATGTTGATCCTGGAACATCATTTTTGTTCGAAATTTTATTCATACCTATTGCCTACCCCTAAACCCAAACATAATTTACATTTTTCCCCAAATCAGAGGGAAATAATAGTTGAATAACAAGCATGTAGAAGTGCATAAACCTAACCGTAAGCCTAAACTTAACATAAACGGTAAACGTATCCCTTAATTCTGATTGGCTGATTGGAATGTTGTTCCAGGATCAACACAGATGTTAATCCAGGAACACGTCCTGCTTGGTGAAATCAGGTCGGCACGTTTTTATGTTTGTAATATTTGAATTGTTTGGAAAATAAAAAAAAACACCTTATGTGTAACTCTGAATCTGCATCTCATTTCAGAGGCTGTTGCTGACCTCTGGAGGTCGAATTTTCATCAGCTCCCGCATATATTGAGACAGCCTTCAAGACTGAAATTAAATACGCTGTAGGCAACCGTTAGATGCTGAAATATAATTGGGTAAACTGGCAGTGGGCTGGTTATAGAGACCAAACCAAAGACAGACGTTCCAACACAGAATGCACATTTTCAAGGGATAATAACTGACTTGTATGCTCACTTAGCATGTTTTTTTAAATATCTTCAAATATATCCTGGTATTTTTATGATTTGGAAGAGTCAAGAAACGTACACACATCAGCTTTAATACTGGTCTGAATAAGCTTGTTTCCTCCAACAAATGCTGCAGTATCATCTGCTGACTGTAGCATCAGGCGTGATCGAACACCATAATATCACATGCTTCATTTTAATTATCTCTCTGTCTGCAAAAGCTCGAGACGGCAAACAAAACTTAACCTTATAAACACTTATCGTGCTTTTTTTCTCTCCTTCTCAAGATGCAGAATCTTCCGTTTGTTTTTTTGTTTGCTTTTCCCCTCAATGCAGAAACTCATTAACCTTTCCCGGGCTCAATTACAACGAAAAGTAATGCCGATAAAACATCCCACCACTCTTCTCTCAAACAAATGCGTAAGCATCCAATTACAGCGGCCCCTGTTCACCGCGTCCCAGTCGAGCATCAGATGATGAAGTTTCTGATTACACAATTAACCTCTCCCCGATGAACCCCCGCAGCTTCCACAACAATATATCTTCACCCAAAGCCAGCCTTATGCTAATTGCCTTTGTTTTGGGGTGAATCTAAAGAAATCCAGCAGAAAAGAGCTGCGGCGGAGCAGCAGGAGTGGGACTGAGCGACCGGTCCCGTATGAGACACTGACCTCCAGACTCAGAAACAGGACAATTAAAAACTTAATGAAAATCATATCAAGCAGGATGTACAGCAGGGACTCAATTTGACAGAGGAGCGCACTGTAATTCGCAGCAGATATGATCAGAACACATCTTATGTCTGCAAAACTACAACAGCTTCAAAAGTCAAGTGACCTGAGAGTAAGCCCCTCGCACTGAAAACAAAAGAGCCAATCAGAGTTGAGTACTAGTTGCATAAGGACCAGATCTCGAATATCTTTAGGTTTCAGAGGCAATAGAAAACATTGGAAGACCCTCTATTGAACTATCGACAGTTTGATGGTGTTTAAGCTACATAAAATAAAATTAAATTAAATTAAATTAAATAAAATTAAATAAAATTAAATTAAATGGCAAAACAAATGGCAAAACAATACTGATAAATCTGATTCCAGGTACTCTACACTGTGAAAAATTGTACGACAAAAAGTCAAGACAACAAATATGTTGACGTGTTTTTATGACATCAATCTTAGATGTCAATTTGATGTCATTTTGACATCAAGGTAGTTTACATGCATATTAGTGATAAAGTAAATTTGTCATTTGTAATTGAAGCTTTCAGATGAGTAAAACTGTTCTTATAATACTTTTTGTGTCGTCATTTTGGTGGTCAAAATGGGATCAATGTGTGGATGTCAAATCAATTTCCATTTTTGCGTGTTTTTAATGTCGTTTTGACGTCAAGTTGCCCGCTGGGTAGGACTAACATTAGATAAAGTGAATTGACTCTAGCAAAGTAATTTAAAAGTAAATGAATTTAATCTCATGCTGCAGTACATGAACAGTGTTGATTCTGGATGTTTTACAATTGTGATGACTGTAACATAAGGCTTTCCCGCTTGCATTGTGATCTGTAAAACCTGACCTCCAAGAAGATGCAAAATCATTACACGCAATGACCAAGAGATTGTTTAGACTGCATGTCACTGTTGAGAAGATAAAGGATTCCTACTCTATGATGACTGAAATCGCCAAATGGCCTCAAACCACAACTAAATGCACTACAGAATTTTACGTTTTCAATTGCATGTGTTCTACCTGTGCTGCTCAAGCTTGGTTTGCAGCGCCAACTGCTGGACACTGCTTTCTGTCACCTTAGGTGCATACAAATTAATGTAATGGGTTAGGTTAATTACATAACCCATTACAACCCATTACATGTTAATGAGCCTCACATTAATTTAATCTTACTTTCATTTGGCTTAGTCTCTATTTCAGAGGTCACCACAGCGGAATGAACTGCCAACTATTCCAGCATTTGTTTTACACAGCGGATGTCCTTCCAGCTGCAACCCAGTACTGGGAAAAACCCACACACACACTCATTCACACACATACACTATGGCCAGTTTTATTCATTCATTCATTTTCCTTTGGCTTAATTCTTTTATTCATCAGGGGTCACCACAGCGAAATGAACCGCCAACTTATCCAGCATATGTTTTACTCAGCGGATGCCCTTTCAGCTGCAACCCAGTACAGGGAAACATCCATAGACACTCATTCACACACATACACTAAGGCAATTTAGTTTATTCAATTCACCTGTACTGCATGTGTTTGAACTGTCGGGAACCCGGATCACCCGGAGGAAGCACACGCCAACATGGGGAGAACATGCAAACTCCACACAGAAACGCCAACTGACCCAGCCGGGGTTAGAACAAATGACCTTCTTGCTGTGAGGAGACAGTGCTAACCACTGAGCCACTGTGTCGCCCCCTACACAAATTTAGTTTATTCAATTCACCTATAGCGCATGTCTTTGGAATGTGGGGGAAACCGGAGCACCCAGAGGAAACCCACACAAACATGGGGAGGAACATCCAAACTTCATACAGAAAGGCCAACTGACCCAGCCGGGGCTCGAACCAATGACCTTCTTGCTCTGAGGAGACAGTGCTAACCACTGAGGCACCGTGCTGCCCCTAATATCACATTATTGGTTAAATGTATAGTCCGTGAATGGCTAATCAAAAATAGCACTGACGTAAGTTACATTTTAATTTGCAGTGTATAAGGTGGAATAATTTCCACAGCATAATACTACACTTTTGAGTAATTTTAAAGAGCTACTTTGAGTAGTATTTAGAACAGATATTTTTACTCTGAAATTGTACTTTTACTTGAGCATGATTTTTCAGTACTCCATCCACAACTGATTGACAGTTTCTCTGTTGCTTTGAAATCTGTCAATATATAAATAATAACTGATAGAGCTTTTGCCAGTTTACCTGCTCTCCTCCCTGTGGAAGAAGGCGGCTTTTTTCCCTCTGAACATGAGCAGAAACACAGCAGACCTCAGGGAAGCTCAGAGCGAGGGTTTCTTCCCCTTTCATTTCTCAACATCATCACGAAAACGCATGCAGGTGTTCACAGTGATGGAGGTGTTATTATGAGAGAATTGAATCTGTCCAAAACCACCAGTGCTAAATCAAATATATTAGAGCTTACCCTTCAGGACTACATTCACCTTGTTTTGGACTTCACAATACGGTGCAGATGTATTTTGATGCTGCATGTGGATAGAAAGAGGAGATTTTGTCATTTTATGGTTACAATATGTGGCTATGAAGGTGTCTTTCTACTTTAATTTCTACATTGTAAGAAATATATATATATTTTTTAACAAGAGTTTTCCATTTATTTATGGCTGTGAATTGCATTCACAGCCATAAATTGAGCATCCACCTGGGTGATGCGACGGCAGCCATATTGTACCAGACCGCGCACCACACACCAGCTGATTGGTGGAGGGGAGAGAGAGTGATGAAGCCAATTATCATATGGGAATGGTTAACTCCCCCCACACGCACACACAAACCCGTGACAAACTGAGGTATTGGATGGGAGTATAAAGTAAGGACTGCTGGAAGAGTGTTTGTTTCATGATATGGGAGTCTGTGGCCCTTTACTGACTCGGTAGGTGCAGAGAATAGTGTCAAACAGCCGGTGTTTACATGTCTGTACTGCACCTCCATAATGCCACTAAAATAGGCATACTCGACATGTCTTAATTACATTTCTGTTTAGTTCGATTATGACTTTAGTCGGATTAAGGTCATTAAAAATTACTGTTTACATGTTAGACTCTTAATCAGAGTATTGTCTAAATTGCATTAAAATCAGAATATTTGTGTCCATGTAAACATACTCACTGTTGGTTATGTTTGTGAACAGTTGGGGAGGAAATTGTGTACGTCTCAATATATTTAACAGATTGAGTGGGAATTCTTTAAATTCAAGATATTGAGATGTGTATTTTCCCTGAAAAGAAAACTCACCACAGCGGAATGAACCGCCAACTATTCCAGCATATGTTTTAGGCAGTGGATGCCCTTCCAGTCACAACCCAGTACTGGGAAACATCCATACACACTCATTCACACACACACACACACACACACACACACACACACACACACACACACACACACACACACACACACTCTCAAACTCCACACAGAAACGGCAACTGGCCAAGCCGAGACTTGAACCAGCGACCTTCTTGCTGTGAGTTGACAGTGCTAACCACTGAGCCACCATCCCGCCTCTCAAAGATAATATTACTTATATAAAGAATAACTTGGCTTGGAGTTTCTCTGCGCTTTGTAACTTTCATTCCCAACAAGCAGCATAACTCACTGAAGTAAGCTGACAGTTTAAAAAGCATAATAAGGTTTATTTAAGGACATGTTTTTTTTTTCTTCACTGAATGAAGCGCATGTTAACTCCGATTGTGATTATTAAAAGAAACTATTCAGAAACAAAAAGCTGCAAATGTTCAAAAGCAATAATGCCGACTGCTTTCCAAGATTTGAAAGCTAATTTGCTCAAAACGGCTCTTATATGCACAATATTTCCCTCCCTAATGTTCCCAAACTCTCCGCCTTCAGTAAGATGCTTTGACACTTTTAGTAGTTTTATTGTGCTCGGAAAGTGCTGGAACTGCAGTCTGGAGTCTAATATTTCTTTAACCCTCAATACACGTCAGAAAATACTCCAGCAAATGCCATGACATACAGTTGAAGTTAGAATTATTACCCCCCCAACCCGTATATATATTTTTTTTTCCCCCAATTTCTGTTTAAAGGAAAGAAGATTTTTTTCAACACATTTCTAAATATAATAGTTTCTTAATTTTCATTTCGGCTTAGTCCCTTTATTAATCTAGGGTCGCCACAGCGGAATGAACCGCCAACTTATCCAGCAATCGCCTCACAACAAGAAGGTCGCTGGTTTGAGCCTCGGCTGGGTCAGTTGGCATTTCTGTGTGGAGTTTGCATGTTCTCCCCGTGTTGGCGTGGGTTTCCTCAGGGTGCTCCGGTTTCCCCTACAAGTCCAAAGACATGCGGTATAGGTGAATTGGGTAAGGTAAATTGGCCGTAGTGTATGAGTGTGTGTCTGTGAATGAGTGAGTGTGTATGGATGTTTCCCAGAGATGGGTTGCTGGATATATGCTGGATAAGTTGGCGGTTCATTCCGCTGTGGCGACCCCAGATTAATAAAGAGACTAAGCCGAAAAAAAAATGAATGAATGAATGAAAAACTCACACATGACCTCACATAAAGCATTTCCTAATAATAAACCCAAACATTAATAGTATTGTGACATTAAAATGCTGTCTCAAACAATATGGATCCTGCTTTTCTAGCTAAACTCTCGCTGGAGGCTGACAAACAGAGATGGATTTGCGATTTTGCACTGCAATATAAAGCTGCTCCGCTGGGTCCCGTAGAGGATCATAAAAGCACAAAACTCAACAATTATTTATTAAGTGACTACTCAAACAAATAGGAATACTCTTGGGCGACCTTTTTTTTTTAAACTGACAAATGGGGGCGTTTTGTGGAGCGTTGAGGTTCCATGAAAGGTTATTGTTTAATAACACATGCACATGAATAATTCACACCTCGGGGGGTTTCCTGACCATCATTCAAAGTGTCTTGAGACCCTGTAATCCTCTTCGCAGCACCGAACTGAAAAACGCAAGACAAATAGGTGTGGAGACCCGCAGAGACGAGGTCAGGAGAGCACACCATTCCTCTGCCGTCCATACCCTTTTACCCTCAATTTATAGTGAGACGAATGAACTGTGACGTCAGTATGAGATTACATGTTAGTTAGCAAGTATTTTTTTAGGCTTAGTATAAGTGTTTTATTTTAGTTAATTGGCAAGGCAACATTTCTAATAACTGTTTTTATTTATTTGTTTATTTTTTTTAAAGTTTTTTAATTATTCATTTATAAAAATGTATTTATTAATTTATTTTTTAATGTTTTTAATTAGTTTTAATTAATAATTATTCATTCATTCATTCATTCTCATTTCGGCTTAGTCCCTTTATTAATCTGGGGTCGCCACAGCGGAATGAACCGCTAACTTATCCAGCATATGTTTTACGCAGCGGATGCCCTTCCAGCTGCAACCCATCTCTGGGAAACATCCATACACACCCATTCACACTCATGCACTACGGACAATTTAGCTTACCCAATTCACCTATACCGCATGTCTTTGGACTTGTGGGGGAAACCGGAGCACCCGGAGGAAACCCACGCCAACACAGGGAGAACATGCAAACTCCACACAGAAACGCCAACTGACCCAGCCGAGGCTCGAACCAGCGATCAGCGACCTTCTTGCTGTGAGGCGAACGTGCTACCCACTGCGCCACTGTGAGGCCCAATTAATAATTAATATAATTTAATTTAATAATAAAATTTTTATTATTTTTTAATTTATGTTTTGTTTTATTTTATTTATTTATTTATTTATTTATTTTATTTAGTTTTTAATTTAATTAAAATTTTATTTTAATTTGTAATTTAATTTATTCATTCATTCATTCATTCATTTTCTTTTTGGCTTAGTCCCTTTATTAATCTGGGGTCGCCACAGCGGAATGAACCGCCAGCTTATCCAGCATATGTTTTACGCAGTGGTTGCCCTTCCAGCTGCAACCCATCACTGGGAAACATCCACACACACACTTATTCACACACATACGGACAATTTAGCCTACCCAATTCACCTGTACCGCATGTCTTTGGACTTGTGGGAGAAACCGGAGCACCCGGAGGAAACCCACGCCAACATGGGGAGAACATGCAAACTCCACACAGAAATGCCAACTGACCCAGCCGAGGCTCGAACCAGCGACCTTCTTGCTGTGAGGTGATCGTGCTACCCACTGCGCCACCGTGAGGCCCCTAATTTCATTTAATTTAATTTAATTTTATTTTATTTTATAGGTGAACTTATCTCAAATTAATAGAAAGCTAACACACATACAGGCTCGCACGCACACACGCATGCACGCATACACACACACACGCACCCAAGCACGCACACACACAGTGTAAGTAATGTGATAAATATTAGGTTGTTTCTTCATACAAAATAGGTTTGAGGATTGAAATAAAATTGTTCTGCTTTTTTTTTTTTGAGGTTTAATGAAAACGGGTCATTTTTTACCCAATGGCTAAGCGATGTACTATATACAGGATTCCAACACAACAGAAGAATTAAACCTGAATCCAAAATGTAAGTCTTGTCTAACTTCTAGTTGACATATAAATAATAACTCCATGCATCTGGCAGCTGGAGATGTTTGCATCAGATTGAGTCATGTGTTTGTCCTTGTAAATGGTTGTTTCCTCTTGTAAATTACACGAGATGCATATATGTAATTTAAATGCATATGTGCGTGTGTGCGTTAGTGTGTGTTTTTCTCATGCCTCAGGCCAGGCCTAAAGCGTGTAGGAGCTGGCGGCCTCGCTGTGGAGCTACAGGGTCTATTTTATCACCCAATCCTGCTCTCGTGGCTCCTGGGATTGAGCTGCTCTTCTGACTAGCGGCCCTGTGTGTCAGCGGAGGCTGCTGTAAGGATAGTGTGTGTTTACATCATACTGCTGAGAAAACAATGCCACAAAACACACTCTAACACCATGTCCTAACAACTTATGACGTGGCACCATGACACGTGATAAAAGGTATGCTTTTCCATCTGTAATAGCGACTCGCTACTGTTTGTAATATATATATATATATATATATATATATATATATATATATATATA
>CAIGQW010054046.1:1306480-1324074 GCA_903798125.1 Danio choprae | reverse complement strand
ATGGATGGATGGATGGATGGATGGATGGATGGATGGATGGATGGATGAAGGATGGACAGACATATAGTCAATTACACATGATGGATGGATGGATGGATGAATGAATGAATGGATGGATGGATGGATGGATGGATGGATGGATGAATGGATGAATGGATGGATGGATGGACCAAAAGCCAATTACAATTACACATGATGTATGGACAGATGAATAGACAGAAAGCCAATTACACATAGTAGATTGATTGATGGATGGATGGACATGTAGCCAATTACACAGGATGGATGGATGGATGGATGGATGGATGGATGGATGGATGGATGGATGGATGGATGGATTGATGGATGGATTGATGGATCGATGGGTGGACAGACGGACCAAAAGCTAATTACACATGATGGATGGATGGATGGACAGATAGAAGTACAGACATATGGATGACTGTACGAAATAAAAAAATAAAACGACAAATAGAAGGAAACGTAATGGCAGAACAACACGATGGATGAAATGAAAGCACAATTTATACAAGGCTACGAATTGGTGGATGGATGGATGAACGACAGATAGAAGGATATGGACAGAATAAAATGCTGGCTTAATAATTAAACAATTTATATGGATGTGAGTGGAAATAATGCCTTCATTATTATTGTTTTCAGTGAATGCAACTGTGTGTGTATTACAAATGTGTTGTAATTGTAGCTAATTGTAGCTAAATAAATCAACTTTTTTTGTACTTATTTTATTTCATTATTACAGTTTCTGGACTTAAAAGTGGTCCTGCTCTAATCTAAAGGCTAATGAAGATTAATCAGGCTGAAAAAAATATATCAAATGCAGGATATTTGGAAACAAAACCTTTTTTCTTCTTCTTCTTGGTGACACATTAAAGAAATGATCTTAATGAGCTTAATTAGAGTCACATGACTTCCATACCGAAAGTCTCAACATTGAGCTCCTAATTTCACAAATGAACTGAAAACACTGTACAGAGCACACTAGGAAATTACACCGAAATTCAAACAGGGTTTTTGAAAAGGCTCTATTGTTGGTAATTTCTTCATTTCAGAGCTGTAGAAACAGAATGAAATTGAATGAGCAAAGCACGACAGAAGATTCATGAGTGAAGATATAAATGTAAAAGAGTCATTTGCACCTTGCTAACTTTTCTTGTACCTACGTTCGCCTCTATAAGCACTTGATTAGATCGCACACACCCGTGGCCTTCATTTCTCCACAGGAGGGAAGAAAATTACAGGGTATCCCCGGAGTGAGGTTTGGATTACTCCTGCCTATAAAAGCCTCTACCTTCACAGCACAATGGGATCAGGAGCCGCTCGACCGCAAGGCGTAAAACCTAAAGACTCCAACTCCAGCTCCTTACAGAAAAAGTGTCGCTCAGAAGTTATTTTAGCACCGAAGGCTGAAGCGACGAGAGGCCGAGAGGGAGAAAGACTGAGCTGATCGTGGAGTGAATACGGGACAGGACCATCCATTATGACCTGATCTGTTTGGTGTGAAATGTGGGCTCTCGGTTTGATAGATCATGCACATCGGCTTTGGGGTAAACAAATAATGAAAAATAACAACGTCTGAGTGTCTTCTGCTTGAAGTCATTTGTTTCTTCAAGTATCCGCCGTCTGGACAAGGCTGTGGAGATGTATTGCTCAGCTCAA
Source organism: Danio choprae (assembly GCA_903798125.1). Classification (NCBI taxonomy): domain Eukaryota; kingdom Metazoa; phylum Chordata; class Actinopteri; order Cypriniformes; family Danionidae; genus Danio; species Danio choprae. Next base: position 1,322,394 of record CAIGQW010054046.1, on the reverse strand, counting down.
ATCAAAATCAAATCATGACTTTACTCTCATTGGATATAAATGCAAAGCATCTTTAGTCTTGCTCTCTCTCTCTCTGCTTTCTGAAGGAATCCTGGTCTCATCTCTTTTTCTTATTTATTTATTTTTCTGTAAAGAACCACCAATCAGCAGGGGCCTGCGGCATGTTTTCTATAACTTTCATGAAAATCCATGCCATAGCAGTATTACTGATAACAACCTGGAGACTTAAGTTCATTGTTTTTCCTCAGTGCTCCAAATCTTCTGGTTACTGGAAGTAAATAAAGAAGTAACGGAAATGAGAGGTGGGAAGGTTAGGAAGGGGGTGAGAGGGGGGTTGGGATCTAACAATTTTTGGAATTAAAAGTAGCCAGGCTCTAGTCTAGTGGTTATGGCAGAAAAATTGCATGTCAGATAAACAAAAGGTTTGAATAAACAATGATTTGACCCAAACAAAAGGCCTGCAGATTAAAAAAAAGTTTGATGTAGTGTGGAAACAATGGATGGATAGATGGATGGATGGATGGATGGATGGATGGATGGAACAAAAGACAAATAGATGGATGGATTAGACATGAGACAGAATGATGGATAAATGGAAGGATGGATGAAATGAAATACGTGAAGGATGAATGGCACAAAAAAAGAATGATGGATGGATGGATGGGTGGATGGATAGATGGATGGATGAATTTGACAAGAGACAGAATAATGGATGAATGGAAGGATGGATAGATGGATGATGGATGGATGTGGTAAGAGACAGAATGTTGGATGGATGGATAGATGGAACAAAAGAAAATGATGGAAAGGTGGATGGATGGAATTGAAAAGAGACAATGGTGGATTGATGGATGAATGGGTGGATGAATGGATAGAATGAAAGACAGGATGGATGACTGGAACAAAAGAGAATGATAGATGGATGGATGGACAAACGGACGGATGGATGGATGTATGGTTAGATGGAAGAATGGATGGATGGATGAATGGATGGAACAAAAGGGAATGATGGATGGCTGGATAGATGGATGGATGGATAGATGGATGGATGGATGGATGGATGGATGGATGGATGGATGGAATGAAAGACCGGATGGATGAATGGAACAAAAGAGAATGATGGATGGATGAATGGATGGATGGATGGATGGATGGTTGATTGGATGAGTGGGTGGATGGATGGATGGATGGATTCGTCAAGAGACAAAATGATGGATGGATGGATGTATTTGTAAAAAGACAAAATGATGGATGGATGGATGGATGGATAGATATGTGGATGGAGAAATGGATAGATGGATGGAATGAAAGACAGGATGGATGAATGGAACAAGAGAGAATGATGGATGGATGGATAAATGGAAGGATGGAAGTATGGATGCATAGATGGATGGAACAAAAGAAAATGATGGATGAATGGTTGGATGGATCGATGGATGGGTTTCAACAAGAGACAGAATGATGGATGAATGGATGGAATAAAAGACAGAATGGTGGGATAGATGGATGGATTTGACAAGAGACTAGTGCAAGAACGTCCATCCACATCTCATTTATCGTCTAAAAATGTAACACCATAAACAACAACAAAAATGTACACAAGTTACATTCATAGTTATGTGCAGTCTGCATACAGATTCCCTTAAATTAGATTCCCTTAAAAACTCATTTATATGTATGCTCAATCTGCAAGTATATAACACACTGACAAACAAGAAAGAGTCACAAGAAACCACACTGCCCTCTAGCCAATCAGCAAGCTCATGAGAGAAGACATCTACCGCAAGGCGTGATGGGAAGATCCGACTTCCATTCTTTAAAAAGAGTGTGGAGAGCACCTCCTTCCAGGCAACAGGGGCGCAGTAGGAGTCATTTAAATGAGAGAAAGGAGAGCAGTGACAATGTTTGATGAGAGACTGGGGTTTCAAATGAGCTCCATTTTCAGATGTGTACTCGTTCGCTATTTTTCTCCCTCCGTCCCTCCCACGGCTCTTCTTCTTTGGGGAAAGCAGCTCTAGGTAATTTGATAGTACCAAATGCTAATAGTATGAACTTCTTAAGGGCTTTTGCTGACAGTCTTTTACCTCTGCTGAAAAGACCGGCTTATACCAGGGTGGCATTTCTATTATGGACTAAGTTCTGCTAGATTTTGCTACAAGCATAGTCAATGTTTACTGCTTCGGAGAAAAAAAGTGAATTTGAAATGAAATTTTTGAAGTGTTTTTATTTTAAGTAAGTGTTTATATACACACACAGAGTGCACTGCATAAATGAGTACACCTTCCTTTGAAAATTTCTCAGTAAGGCCCAATCCCAGTTCTATTTTTGTACCCTTACCCTTTCCCCTTGGCCCTTGAAACAGAGTGTGACAGGGAAGGGCTTCAAAATGTACCCCTAAGAAATGGGACACCACTACAACACCTGCACACGTCATCATATGTCATCGTAATCTTTTACTACATATGACACAGTAATATTACTACATATTTAATCTATTACTACATATTTAATACATATGAAACGCTATAGAAATATTGATTAATTGAGTTATTCCTCTTTATTTTCATAATATTTGAGCTGAACTAATTTTTGCACTGTGATCCCAAGTTATTTTATTCGATTAGCTACTATTTTTAACTTTGGTACTAAATAAACGAATGTAACAACAATATATTAGTGTATAGCATCCTACAGAAAGTTAGAAACCGGTGTCAATTCCAGTTCCTGGAGGGCCGCAGCTCTGCACAGTTTAGTTCCAACCCTGCTTCAACACCCTTATCTGTAGGTTTCAAACAAGTCTGAAGGACTCAATTAATTTGATCAGGTGTGTTTATTTAGGGTTGGAACTAAACTGTGCAGAGCTGCGGCCCTCCAGGAACAGGATTTGACACCTGTGACACATGAGATCGAAGATCGCGACTGCTGTAGTTATTCCAGATGCATTTTATTTTTGGTGTTTATCTTCAGGACATCACAGAAGGCAACGATATCATGTTATCATAACGATATAATGTGGCAATAAGATGGCCATACCGTGGCCATATTCATCTATGTAAACATTACCACGAAAACAACATTAACATTATAGCAGACACTGTAAAAAGGTCATTCCCAGCCACTAGACTTTTCTGACCAGGGATTCGAGTGTCATCGAGTGTCAGATGTGAAAGTATGTTGTGGGACTGCTATACAGGAGTTATTATTAGGGATTATAGATTTTATTTTAAAGCATGACGGTAAAACACGAATGCTGTAATGAATGTATTTAAACATATGCTTGTTTGTTGTAAAAATTCCTAATAATGACAAAAAAATACTAATTTGTGCATCTCCTGACTTCCGTGCGCAGCCATGCTGTCGTTGTAGATGGTGTATTCTGGGAAATTTTGGGTACGCCTTGGTTTAGAGTGTGGTCCTGAAAAATCTCTGTTTCAATGGCTATCTAGCTCTTCCCCTTAGCCCTATGGCTTCAAGCTAAAGAGAATTGGGACACCCCTACCCCTTCACGTGACTGCGCAAAACGAGGAGTAGGGGTAAGGGGAAGGGCTAAGGGGTAGAATTTAGAACACATTTTAGTGCATTTAAAAAAAAAATGTTTTATTAAACAATCATGTTCATTAGAATAAGAGTTTGTTGACCAAACATATTCATATTTAGGAAAAAATATGATGCAATTATTTAAATTCAAATGAGGTATTGCAAAAAATATATACAAAAACACAAACTAAAGTTCATTCATTCATTTTCATTTCGGCTTAGTCCCTTTATTAATCTGGGGTCGCCACAGCGGAACCGCCAACTTATCCAGCATATGTTTTACGCAGCGGATGCCCTTCCAGCTGCAACCCATCACTGGGAAACATCCACACACACCCATTCACACACATACACTACGGACAATTTAGCTTACCCAATTCACCTATACCGCATGTCTTTGGACTTGTGGGGTAAACCGGAGCACCCGGAGGAAACCCACGCCAACACAGGGAGAACATGGAAACTCCACACAGAAATGCCAACTGACCCAGCCCAGGCTCGAACCAGCGACCTTCTTGCTGTGAGGCGAACGTGCTATCCACTGCGCCACCGTGAGGCACAAACTAAAGTATTATACAAAATTTTATATACATATTTTGTTATGTTTGTCTTGATTTTTAATTGTTATTTTTATCTGATACGCTAATTGTTTTCTTTGTTCTCTATTTCCACCTGGGGATACTCATCTCGATTGTGCAGCGCCATTGATGTGATCCAAGTCCTGTGAAGAGATGATGCCAACCATCAAGGACCTCAAGGATCAACACATACGAAGAGATGATGCCAACCATAGAGGACTTCTAGAGGTCTTCATAACCCTGGACCAGGCCGTATCCTGAGCAGATGCTGTGGCGGTCATGGAGGAGTGGAGAGCATGAGACTGATTTCTGAAAGACCCCAGTGACAGAGAAGTCTCAACATTGATACCATGGGCCAGCCTGTACATCTGCCGGTGACCTACTCACACATGCAGCTTCTCCACGATGGACGTCCAGCATTCTACAGCCTCCGGCACCTAGACTGCAGCTCTGCACAAGAAGTTTGGCCAGAGGAGAAATGGTTGTGCCCAACTGAACCTGTTTTTTTTCCTTCACTTTCTTCAATTGGTGAAGTTTGTTTGAACTCTGAAAATTGGTGAAGTTTGGTGAACTCTGAAAACTGGACTGACACAGTTTCAATTTACTAGAACTTCTATGTTGAGCTGCTTTGACACAATCTACATTGTAAAAACGCTATAGAAATATTGATTAATTGAGTTTTTCCTCTTTATTTTCATAACAATATTTGAGCTGAACTAATTTTTGCACTGTGATCCCAAGTTCTTTTATTCGATTAGCTACTATTTTTAACTTTGGTACTAAATAAACGAACGTAACACCAATATATTAGTGTATAGCATCCTACAGAAAGTCAGAAACCTGTGGCAGTAATAATGTTTTGAAAATGCTGAAATATGTGTGCTAAAGATAAAGCAAAATAGCATTAAATTCATAATTTAATTAAGTTTTTATTTATTTACTTACTTATTAATTAGATTTTTTTCATTCATTCATTCATTCATTCATTCATTCATTCATTCATTCATTCATTTTCTACCACTTTTCCAGGGCCGGGTCGCGGGGGCAGCAGTCTTAGGAGAGAAACCCAGACTTCCCTCTCCCCAGACACTTCCTCCAGCTCCTCCGGGGGGATCCCGAGGCGTTCCCAGGCCAGCCATGAGACATAGTCCCTCCAGCGTGTCCTGGGTCTTCCCCGAGGCCTCCTCCCGGTAGGACATGCCTGGAACACCTCCCTAGGTAGACATTCAGGAGGCATCCAAAACGAATGCCCGAGCCACCTCAGCTGACTTCTCTCGATGTGGAGGAGCAGCGGCTCTACTCCGAGCTCCTCCCGGGTGACAGAGCTCCTCATCCTATCTATAAGGGTGCACCCTGCCACCCTGCGAAGGAAACTCATTTCGGCCGCTTGTATCCGAGATCTTGTCCTTTCAGTCATGACCCAAATTTGATTTTATTTGATTTAATTTTGTTGTATTAAGATAAGTTGCAAACTTAATAGTAGGCAGACATAATTTAAGTTTTTTTTTATTATTATTTTATAAATGCTGTATACAATTGCTGAAAGAAATATATGATTTTTCTGTATTTTCAATAAATAAATGCAGCCTTGGTGAGAAGTTTTTTAATGCTAATATATGTAAATCCATTTGCATAATGGATGTCACATTACATAATGCAACACTGCCAAAGAAAGTGACTGGGTCAGTACTATTAAAAGTACACCTCAAGGTCCCTTTAGGACTGGAAAAGGTACAACTAACCCTCAAATATTAAGAGAACACTGTAGTATATACTCTCAGCGGCTTGCTGTGTTTTTTGACAGTGTACAACAAGGGATTTATGACTTAACTACTGCAAGTTTCTGAAAGCTCAGTGCAACTCTGTTATCATTGAATTCTGGATTTTCTTACAGCTCTATTGTCTGTCATCATGCATGCCAATTCAGCTACACTTAAAAAAAACACACACATAATGTTCACACAGCTTTGTTCTCATGCAAAGACGCTGCACTAACACAGAATCTCCCTCTGGTTCCTTTTAACTGCCTGCTTTCCTGCCGATGGGGTTATGACTTCATTAAAACTGAACAAAGATCGTAAAAAGCAGACATACAAATTATGCTCCATTTAGTACAGTTAAATGACTGCACATAAAAGCAAATGAGCGCTGAACCGCTGCTGGATCTACTGGGACAGAAAGAGTTTTCACCTCGACTGCAAGCCTCTTTTAGATGGACGTAAATTAACCAGGTAACTTTATTTCACCAGTGCAGAAATATCACAGTGTTTACTGAATATTTGAACACTCCTGTTGTCTCGGAGTTCTGTATACACCGTTTGAACTAGGGTAAACAAAAATGAGCTGCCTTCACTAAACCTCTAAGAGAAAGCAGCTATATTTAATTTCAATCTTCAAATGTATTTTGCATGAAGAAACAACCTCATCTTCTTTATCACAAGCTCTATGAATGTCATTGTGGTGTTTTTTCATCGATGTTTAATCAGAGGACAACACTCGATTTTGACTAAAGTAAAGGGTGTATTTTTTAATGCTAAAAATACCTGCATAAGTGTAAAACATTTTTAGCGAGACAGTATTCGTAAAAGCTAAAGGAAACTTTCTTATTCTTATTGTGTGTGTGTGAACGTGTTTTTGTGACATTTCAGGACACAGATCTGTATAATGACATAGGTATGACACCGGTATTACAAAAAGGGGGTGATATATGAGGACATTGCTGACGTCCTCATTTCTCCAAAAGCTTATAAATCACACAGAATGAGTTTATTCAGAGAGTAAAGCTGTACACAGTCTCCTGTGATGGTTGGGTTTAGGGGTAGGGTGGGGTTAGGCCAATACAATATACGCTTTGGACAGTATAAAATGAATGGAAACCTATATAATGTACCCACTTTTCACAAAAACAAACGTGTGTGTGTGTGTGTGTGTGTGTGTGTGTGTGTTTGTGTGTGCCAATAGTTTTTGTGGTGTAAAAATGATTTTAGCTCAAAATTGACCTGAAGGACAGCTGTTGTAACCAGGCAACGATCCCCCCCCCCCCCGCTCTTCACTTAGCAATCGTTTAAAAGCAACAACCCCCCCAAACCCCGTCTTCATTGTGTGATTGCTCCACCCCCGTCATCAATTAGCAATCCTCCACCCCATCCCCCCGACAAAACACCCAACCCCCCACCTCTGTCTTAGGCTTTGAGCACCTGTCTCTGCACGGCCCTGGTTGTACCCTAAACCAGTGGTCCCCAACCTTTTTATCCAGACCGGTCAACACCATCAAATATTTTCTCAGAGGATGACAAGCTGACAAAACATTGCTGGAACTCTGATACAAGTTTTATTTGTGGAAAAATTTTAAAAGCACTGCAGTGTTTGGGTGCTCTGTGTTTGTCTAAGATAATTAGTCTACCGAAATGTGTATATCCCATACAAAGTACAAAGCTGATCAGTTCAGGTCAGTTCTTGTCACGTGACTCACGGAAGGTGCAAGCGTGATAATAACGAAATAATGAACTTGCATGCAGAAAAAGACACGATATGTGAACGGCCACCGTCACAGCAGTTGATCTTCTTCTTGCACAGACTTGCTGGATTCACCTGATTTGTTTACAAATGGGTTGCGGATCCATTCCTTGGCAGTTCGCGGGTCCTTCACTGGACCTTTTCCCCTTAGCAAAGAAACTTTCCAAAGACATCTGTTTCTTACTCATTTTGCTAGCTTGTGGGTTAAATTTGGCCACTAAAGGAACAGAGATGTAAGTGAGAGAATACGGCCATTTTTCAAAGTAAAAGATTTTTCAAAATAAAAGATCATTCAGACTCAGATAATAAATAAAATGGAAATAATGAATGATTTACCGGTTGGGGACTACTGCCCTTAACGCGTACAGCTTTCATGAACATATAAAAAATAGAAAATGATTCTTAAGATTTTTCTAATGTTTGGTCATTTAAGAAAAAGACACCAAGCTTCAAGATAAAAAAAATAAAATAAAATCATTGATAATTTTTTTTTTCTGCTGTTAAAATGAGGTTTTTGACTCGTAAGTCAACAGGAAGATTAAAGTAAATTACCACAGAAAGAATATAATCTCGCATCCGTGAGTCAGTCTCTCTGAAATATTATTCCAGTGCGCATTTATGATTCGCAACAAAATTGTGCACTGGCGCTGAGAGATCTGACAACTCGAAACACTGGAGCCAAATGACAGGCTTGGTGCTGATGAAAAGCACATCATTTTTTGTCAGCCATCATGGCGGTCACGATCAGCCACGGGGAACATGGCATCACATTAGCACTTCTTAAAAACAAATCAGCCTTAGTCTATAATTTACCATGAGCTAAGATGCCTATAATCGGAGTGACAGTTTTAAAGCAAAAGTGTGTCAGCGTCCACAAAACCATCGAAATAATCATTGGAGCGGAGTGTAAGTGTGCACCTCTGAGGGTTCTTCACACTGACAGTCATTACACTGTTGGACGTCACTTGGCATTGTGCTGTTGGTAGTTAGTATGCATTTTTAGCATAGTTCCCATCTGCATTACAGTCTGGTTGTCGCCACATAGACATGTTATGCACTTTCATAAACCTAAACTCTGCTTGACTTTATTGGATAACCAAAAGATTAACAATGGAGCTACCAGAACTATATTTGCTATGAATCTGGACGATCTCATTTGTACATTCATTCATTCATTCATTTTCATTTTCGGCTTAGTCCCTTTATTAATCTGGGGTCGCCACAACGGAATGAACCGCCAACTTATCCAGCATATGTTTTACACAGCGGATGCCCTTCCAGCTGCAACCCATCTCTGGGAAACATCCATACACACCCATTCACACTCATACACTATGGACAATTTAGCTTACCCAATTCACCTATACCGCATGTCTTTGGACTTGTGGGGGAAACCGAAGCACGCCAACCCACGCCAACACGGGGAGAACATGTAAACTCCACACAGAAATGCCAACTGACCCAGCCGAGGCTCGAACCAGCGACCTTCTTGCTGTGAGGCGAACGTGCTATCCACTGCGCCACCGTGAGGCCCTCATTTGTACATTTTAGTAGAATTTTCTCATCAACCATTGGGTTTAGGGGTGGGGTTTGATGCCATGCCTCCTTTTAAAAGTCATAAAGTTTTGTACGACCAAACCACTAATCTGACAAAACGTAAAATATGGAAATGGATGTGGTCATGTTGACCGCCATGGTAATTGAAGGTAGAAATACTCATGGCTCTTTTGTGTTTTGTGATTTTAATAAAATAAAAATGTTGGAAAGAAATATACAGACATAGGAAAGGTCAGGGTATATTATAGATATGTGTGTTTTATACAAAGTTACTAAATGACAAAAAATAAAAACGGTCAAAATTTAGTAGACCACTTCAGTAGATCTAACGTTAAAGGAGCAGTAGGTGATTGTCTTCAGACACATTTTTGGTTGTGCTGGTTAAAAGTCTCTTCACATTCTAATAGTAATGATTAAAGTAAGTGATCTAAATGTATTTATATGTATTTTTATATTCTGGGTAAGGCACAAAACAAAAAAAAATTCATTTAATTAAATATTGTCTGGCCGACAATTCCCATAATTCTGATAAGTAGCCCAAACTGTCTGTCAGCAAATGTAGATTTGTACATCTGCAGCCGTTCACGCAGATCCGCCGTTTGCGAGTGCACGTATGCCACGTTCACCTGAATCTGAAACTTTTTAAAATCCTGAATCGAAATTGGAGTTACTTGTGCACGCTGGAGGAAGGACGACACCATGGCTGAAGTATTTCTTTTAGACAGGTAATATTGTGTTTTAAAAGCATTTTAGTCACGCAGAGCTGATGTAGATTGTGTTGTGTTATAAATGGGTTATATGCACAGAAGTGTTGTTCAGCCACTGAAATCTTCCAGCGAAAGATTGATGTGTCTATTTTCAGTTTCATAAGGGACCTTTCACAGCATCGATGATGTAGATTTTTATTTAGTTTAACAACAAAACATGAGTAAATAGCGCTATTCCGCCTAGCCTGCTTTACTGAGGTACAGTTGGTTTTATATTCACAGTGGTTCATTTTTGAACAATGACAACCTGTGACGCGCTCCCTATAGTGTTTACCATGCTACTCTGAATATTTGGTCTGAAACAGCATGCAAGTATGGCTTAGTAATAAGTGTAATTCCTGCACACCTCCAGCCAACTACTAAGCATACAGTAATCGCTTTATGACAAGGCACGTGAGAGAGACCAGCGATCCTGGTCGTAGTTGTGCGATGCTGCACAACTGAAAACGTGCTAGATGTAATACAGTTTTTCGTTCGGAATTGTAGTATTATAAAATACTATAAAGTTTTCTAACTAGTGTATGACATGATCTAGTGGGTCTCTGTCATCTTTAATGTGCGCGTTCATGATTTCAGGAGGTGTGGCTTTGAACGGCAGGGGAGGGATTTTGTTTCAAAGATATTATGCTAACCTAATAGCATTTAGGCAGATCACCTACTGGACCTTTAAACAACACATTCAATCCGTGTTTGAATAAATTCTTTTGTATTTTGGCTGTGGTGATTATGAGTAAAACAGGTCTGTGGTCGAAAGCTGGTAGTCGTCGGGCAGAGCAGAGTACAGGTGAGCACCGTGAACAAGTAAGACGCACACACAAAAGGATTCGACTAGACACAACTACAAACAACTACTTTAGTGATAGAAGCACTGTGGCAACTAGCGTGATCAAACAACACAGTGAGTAATAATCTGGCACAGAACACAGAAGTAGTTATAGAGACGCTAATCAGCTACGAGTGAGGGCTGGTGCCACAGCAATGATTGCAAATAGAAAGGATCTACAGCTGAGAGGGGAGAAAAGCTCCAAAAATGCAAGATAATTAATGAAATCAATCCTGATCCATGACAACATGTCATGAAGCAGGCTTGCCATGGCAGAAAAAAGATTGATAGTCCGCCTTCAATGTCCTCTTTTGTTACGATCCATTCTGAATAAACAAACAATGCCGTTTGCATGCTTTGCCCTTGTTGCATTACTCAAGAGTAAATCTAAACTAAATTCTGTAGTTCGAACAACTCAGGATTGTAGTTGAGAACGTCTGTTATAAATAGTCAGGTTTAAATCGGGCTCGGGCATTAAATTAAATTACAGGTGATGTGTCGGACCAGGTCGGGCTCGGACACAAGGTTCACGGGCTCGGGTAGGGTCGGGTTTAATTTTTTGGGCCCGATCTAGGCTCTAAAGATCACCTAAATATGCTAAATCACAACATGAGTTGAAAATTCGTTGAACTGACTTCACCCACAGCTACAGAAAGAAAGACCCGGCGACTCCACCGAGAATAACCCTGTGTCTGTTTGTGTTTAGCATCCTTTTTTGCAGCCTTTGTAAAGGTGTGAATTTCTGTTTACCCGAGGATTTAAATGGAGAATGTGAAGTATGCAGCGAGACAATTTGCGAGAGCAACGACCTGACAATGTCCCTAAAGAGGGGGTCCCGAGGTTAGTCTACTTACAAGGCAAGGTTTGGACATGCCAAGTATTTTGGAGTGCTAACACAGGAGCTTACAGAAGAGAGGCAAACAGGCGAGCGCTCCGGGGCCAGGCTTTCGGTGTGGTTGGGTCCCCGGCGCCATATCGATCGCCTGAAATCTCATCACTCTACCTTTTGAAGTAGTTAAGAGCAGCCTCGTCTGCCACAATTGGATGTGGGGATTGGATTTCTCCCAGGTCACCCATGGTTATTTTTAGGGTGGTGAGAAAATCCTCTCTCTGCAGCACTCAAACAGCGTGCACACATGCACGTGCACACACACATACTTGCAAATAAGGTTGCAAGATATTGGAAAAATTTGCAATGACATTGCAAATATTTTGTTTTTCTGCAATATATACTGCAATATGAATGTAATTTCTCCAGATATGCTTGAATAGCTCTATTTGTAAAGAATTCATTAATTGAAACTGATTTGGGATTATTCTGGGTGTGAATCATTCATTCATTCATTCATTTTCTTTTCGGCTTAATCCCTTTATTAATCTGGGGTCGCCACAGCGGAATGAACCGCCAACTTATCCAGCATATGTTTTACGCAGCGGATGCCCTTCCAGCTGCAACCCATCACTGGGAAACATCCACACACTCTCATTCCCACACATACACTACGGACAATTTAGCCTACCCAATTCATCTATATCGCATGTCTTTGGACTTGTGGGGGAAACCGGAGCACCCGGAGGAAACCCACACCAAGACGGGGAGAACATGCAAACTCCACACAGAAACGGCAACTGACCCCGCCGAGGCTCGAACCAGCAACTTTCTTGCTGTGAGGCGAACATGCTGCCCACTGCGCCACCGTGAGGCCCCCTGGGTGTGAATCATGCATAGTAAACAATTTAAAAGCATCGATAAATATAATAAAGCAAAGAAAAAATGACATTTACAGTCCTTTATGGTTTTCTGAGGAGGCAAACAGTATTCAGATATAGAAATTGAATAATCATATGTAAAAACGCTGTATAATCTTCAACGTAAATAGTTAGATGAAATAAATCTTTATTAAACTTGCAAAAGGTACAATGTATTGTGCCTGAATGCAACGTCACAGGTTTTAATAACACTGAACTTTTAATATGGCTAAACTCCCCAAATCTCATGTTTCCAAAATGATTTCTCTTGCTCAATTATAATCCCAACATATAAACTCAACACTGCATATCCTGCGATGTGATTAGTGCTGAAACGCACATTGCAATATCAATGCTGAAACGACATATTGTGCAGCCCTACTTCCATACATGGTTTACAAGGACACTCCATAGACGTAATGCATTTTATACTGAAATTTTTTTTTTATATCTTATTATCTTGCTCTATCTGGGCGGCATGGTGGTGCAGTGTGTAGCGCTGTCGCCTCACAGCAAGAAGGTCACTGGTTTGAGCCTCGGCTGGGTCAGTTGAAATTTCTGTGTGGAGTTTGCATGTTCTCCCCGTGTTCGTGTGGGTTTCCTCCGGGTGCTCCGGTTTCCCCCACAAGTCCAAAGACATGCGGTATAGGTGAATTGGGTAGGCTAAATTGTTCGTCGTGTATGAGTGTGAATGAGAGTGTATGGGTGTTTCCAAGTGATGGGTTGCAGCTGGAAGGGCATCCGCTGCGTAAAAACATATGCTGGATAATTTGGCGGTTCATTCTGCTGTGGTGACCCCTAATTACTAAGCCGAAAAAAAATGAATTAATTAATAAATTATACTGTCCTCCCCCTTAACCCAATCCTCACAGAAAACCTGTGGCAATATTTGAATGTCAAAAGACCTTGTTATGTATGATTTTTTTAAAGCATTTTGAATTACAGACACACACACACACACACACACACACACACACACACACACACACACACACACACGCATGGAGATAATAATATGACAAAACTACATGAATTTAGGTAGTGTAGATCTGAATTATTGACAACTGTTATTTATTATAGTCATTTAAAATTTAATTATTATTTTTTTATTTAATAACTGAATATTTTAAATGTAAGATTTTTTTTAAAGGCAATTTTTTAATGAAAAAAAATCTACATACAAGACTTGGCTAGACTTGTTTTACTTAATGTAAAAGTTAGTTTGATCGAATGTAAAGTTAATTTGATTCAAAGGCCAGTTTTTGAGCATAAAAACAAAAAAAAGAATATTCATTCATTCGTTCATTTTGTTTTCGGCTTAGTCCCTTTATTAATCTGGGGTCGCCACAGCGGAATGAACCGCCAACTTATCCAGCATATGTTTTACGCAGCGGACGCCCTTCCAGCTGCAACCCATCTCTGGGAAACATCCACACACACTCATTCACACACATACACTACGGACAATTTTAGCTTACCCAATTCACCTGTACCGCATGTCACCCGGAGGAAACCCACGCGAACACGGGGAGAACATGCAAACTCCACACAGAAATGCCAACTGACCCAGCCAAGGCTCGAACCAGCGACCTTCTTGCTGTGAGGCGATTGTGCTACCCACTGTGCCACCGTGAGGCAAAAAGAATATTATATATGTATATGTATATTATAAATATACGGGTCATCGGGAAAACTGGATTTCCAAGCATCAAAACAGCTGTATTATTTATTAAATAGTTTATGTACAAAAAAAGCACAAGCATCTTTTGATGACATATTAAAAGACACTACCCCTAAACCCAACCATCACAGGAGACTGTGTACAGCTTTACTCTCTGAATAAACTCATCCTGTGTGATTAATAAGCTTTTGGAGAAATGAGGACGTCAGCAATGTCCTCATATTTCACCTCCTTTTTGTAATACCTGTGTCATACCTATGTCATTATACAGATTTGTGTCCTGACTTGTCACACATACACACGTACACACGCACATGGACACACACATACACACACACAAGCGCACGCACATGTCTTTTTGCCGCCACCTAAAAAGAATGCATTAGCATAAAAAATGATCTGTAAGGTATTTGAAGTTTCCATAGATGCCTTATACTGCATCATATAAAATGACCCATTTTAAACATATTTATTGATATAAGTTTGGCCACATTAAAGCAAGACTACAAACTTTTTCAGTCACCATGTAAAACCAGATAAAACCACAGAGACGCCTATGCAGAGAGTATCAGAACAGCTCAGTATGGTTTAAGAACACAGGATGTTTACGTGTGCAAAAAAATGGTGCAAAAAAAAGATGTTTAATATTCAAACTAGTTTGCATGCAAATCAATTAACCGGCAATGCATGGAAAACGTGTTTACATGAGATTTCAAAATTATGGCATTTTTCTCCGCTCTTGACCTCAAAACTGTTTCGCAGTCAGGTGTGAGCTCACCGAACAAGCTGACGGAATACTGATAAAGGCGTTTGCATGCAAGCTGAACTGTGCGTTAATGTGCTGAAACGTGTGTAAACTGGGTTTTACCACCTTCTTCCTCAATTGAAGAAGAGTGCGTAACATTCACATGACTTTACTGTGTGTGCATGCATTATACTGCAACAGTTACGCTTATAGCAACCTGATAAACATGATGTCAGGTCATGTTTACGTGTAAGGCTTACGGTTTATTCCTTCATCTGGTAAAGGTCATACACGGCTTAAACAAAACCTGTTATGACCGTTCTGGGATGGTTTATTGAATGTGTGTAAGTCTAGATGTCCGTTTCTGTTGCAGAGATCATAAAAGAGACCATCGCAAATCTCGGCTGATTTTGATGGCATTTTACTGAACATGCGAATGCGTCTCTCTTTAAGCTTAAGCAATTTTCAGCTCAATGCAAAATGCAATCGGCGCATGCAAAACAATCGTTAGAAATCCAACATGTTATCAGTTGGAATGCATCGTAATCTGGAACAATCAGCGCATTGTGTTTTATTGGGGATAACTCTACTGCAGGAAAATATGCTGCGGTCAAATCATCACATATTGGAAAATGGTTCAAACATCAAAACACACATATATATGTCATTTAATTTTCTTGCACATTTTTTCTTGCACATCATTTTTCTTGATTTATCTGTTTATTTGTGTTATTTTTTCATTCATTTATTCATTCATTTTTTGTCATTCATTCATTCATTCATTCATTCATTCATTCATTCATTCATTTACTTTTATTATTTTTTCATTTATTTATTTATTTATTTATCATCCATTCGTTCATCTTTTTAACGTTTTATTTATTTATTTTTCATTCATTCATTTATTTTATTATTTCATTCATTCATTTATTTATTTTATTATTTTTATGTATTTATTTAT
>CAIGQW010054046.1:1163798-1175752 GCA_903798125.1 Danio choprae | reverse complement strand
CACACACACACACACACACACACACACACACACACACACACACACACGAGACAGCCGTATCAGGCAAAGTGCCAATGCGCCTGGACTATAACGAAAGCTTAATAATACATGTGCATTGATCACCTAATGATCCATTATGAGGAGAAACAAGTTATTAATGATTATAATAGGCCATTAGCGAGGATTCAATGAAGGTCTGTAATTATAATGTCGATTTCAGCACAACGTTGGTAGTGCAGAGATAACTGCTCGTTTTGAATGTTCGTTTTTTTTTCCCTTCTTCCTCTGACCTGAAATAAATGACTTGCGCTTCAGTAAACACCGGCACAGTGCAAAGGGAATCGATGGCCTCCGTGAACAAATAGCACTGTCTCCGGTGTTTGTGTAGTATGATGACCTTATAAAAACATTAGGCTAAATTGTGCCATGTCTCCATTAGGTTTGTCCTCTGAGTCACCAACGGGGACTCAGTTCATGAAAGGAACTAAAATATTGACATTGCTTTGTGCTGACATATTCATATCACAAACATTTACGGTAATACACTTATTAATACAGTTCATAATAACCACGCACTGCGAGTCATTTATGAAGCATTAGCAAATAGTTAGTTCATCGTTTATTAAGCAGTAACTTTACATTAACAGACATTGATACAAATGCTGTATTCTTGAGTTATTAGTAGGCACACACAGAAATCCACAGATTCCTGCAAGTTTTTAGCCAATCATTGAGTCATTTTGTTTGTGTCAATTTATTTTTATTCAGTTTTTAAATTAATTTCAGTAATATTATTGATTAATATGATTTATTTACAGTTTATAAAGTCATATTTGATGTTTTTCAGTAGATATATTAGATGAGAGACTTGCTTTGTTTACCAAATAAGTGGATCTAATTGAATTGGCATTGTAAACATTCAATGGAAGTTAAAAACGTGTTATTTTTTTATTTCATATATTAGGTTTTTAGTTACTGTACTTCTAAAATCATTATGCATGAATCAGAAATAGCAAAAAATTTCAGCAGAATCTGTCTGGCCCTAGTTATAAGCACATAAACAATGTGCTTAATGACTGTACAGTGGGATAGTTCAGAATGACCACTACTGCCGCGTGTGATGCCGCTGCGGGACAAAGGGATTAGTAAAATGTGTATTAGGTGTAACAGCAGTTTGCGACACTGCCGCTAGGGGGCACAAAGTGACAGGATACGAACGGACAGAAATATACAGTAGCTGTAAGTACCCTGATACTTGCAAATGAAGACGAAATAACGAAACAAAGCATTATAATTCCTTCATAAATCATTATAAACTTGTTAACACGCTTTATTATCTTTGTAAACGTGTGGAGTACAATGAGGATTCTTTTTGGCAAATCAAAACAAAAGAAATAAAAGACAACTGAAATGAAAGTACAAATAAATAAATAGATAAATAGATAAAAAAATAGATAAATAAAGCAAAGTTTTAGCCTAAATATAGAGAGATGTATAGTACTTGTTCGCTTTTGTCATAGTTTGTTAATGATGCATTTTTTTTGTTAAGTACAGTGGTCCCTTGCTATAATGCGGTTCACCTTTTGCGACCTCGCAGTTTCGCTGATTTTTTAAGTGCAATTTGTCATGCCTTATTTTTTTTATTTTTTTTTTTACAGCGCATTGTGTTCTACATCCCGATTGGCTTTAGACCATTGTCAATCAATCTCCTTCGTGTCTCTTATACAGTACCGAATGTGCTCAGCTTGACAAACTAACATAAATCTTTGATCGCTAGTAGTGTGAGTTCCAACTAGGATGCAAAAAGGGTTGTAACTGTCTGCAGCAAGACCATCGTAAAGGGGGTCGCACACCGGATGCACCATGCCATGCAGCACCATGCATTTTTGAATTGTAAACATAGGTTAATATCAGGGTACACACCGATGGCAAGTCGGCAGCTGTCTGCGGTGCCCAGCAACAACTCAGGACACTGATCATATTTCTGCCGCGCCACAGAGCGCAGTTTGAATAATTTGATGAATGAATGAATATATTTATATATATATTCATTCATTCATTTTCATTTCGGCTTAGTCCCTTTATTAATCTGGGGTCGCCACAGCAGAATGAACCGCCAACTTATCCAGCATATGTTTTACGCAGCGGATGCCCTTCCAGCTGCAACCTATGTCTGGGAAACATCCATACACACCCATTCACACTCATACACTACAGACAATTTAGCTTACCCAATTCACCTGTACCGCATGTCTTTGGACTTGTGGGGGAAACCGGAGCACCCGGAGGAAAGCCACGCTAACACGGGGAGAACATGCAAACTCCACACAGAAATGCCAACTGACCCAGCCGAGGCTCGAACCAGCGACCTTCTTGCTGTGTGTGGGGCGAGCGTGCTATCCACTCCGCCACAGTCATGCCTTAGAAATATATATATATATATATATATATATATTTTTTTTTTATACAGTTCTGTCAGATACAGTTCCATTTGATATAAACTGCTTACTAATGTCTATTAATGTATAGTTAATACTTAAATGACAAATTAACTATTTGCTGATGCTTAATAAATTATTCATAGTGTGCAGTTATTATAAATCTTATCACATTTACTTTTCAGCCACTCACATGGTATTTGCATTTGCCCAACAATTATCTTCATTTATTTATATTTGCTGTCAGGTTGTTCTAAACCCACATATAAGACTTTTATAATTAATAAATAATAAAATAATATTTTTCAAATTAATTTACTGTATTTATTAACTCATTGTTGTACTTTTTACAGTTTAAATTTCACTGGATCACAAAGAGCAGCTTACAGATCCCACTTTTGTTATTGTTTTTAATTTTATTATTATTTTACATATTTTAAGTAGAGTAAAAATATTCCTATAATGACTGTGAAAGTCTACATGAACTCTATTATTCAGAGGTATAAATTAATATAAAAAAAACAGGAGTGAAATGATTTTGACATTTAAAAAAGGAAAGGAAACTCAGTGTGAGCACATCTTAAAGCATTTAAACTATTATGATTTTTTATAGCCCTCTGACAATGGGAAGCACAAACAAAACTCAAAGACAGGATTTATACAGAGGACAAAAGTAAGCGGAGCTTTGGCCTCCTGCATTGTTTTCGATGAACTTAGTGCTTAATCAACCCCAGGCTCATTGGAGATATGTGCCCAGGGCTACAGTTTCGAGAACCAAGAAATGTATACCTTAGACTATATGTGTGCTTAGAGTTTTTGTTTTCACAAATCCACTACAGGTTTCCAACATTCTTCAAAATATCTTCCTTTGTGTTTAACATAATAAAAAAACATATGTAACAGGTTTGTAACAAGTCAAGGGTGAGTAAATGATGACATAATATTATACACATAGACATCACCTATATAACTGCAGGTTAACAATGCTTATATATAATAACTTTAACTGTTAAAAGCTATTAGTTGCTAGTTAATTTGTTAAAGTTATTAGTAACTAATAAAGTTATGGTAACTAAGAACCTTTTATTAACTACTTTAATAACTAATAACTTTTCCGAATTTGATTATAATGCAGTAATGTGCACCTTTTGTAAAGCTGTTTTGAAACAATAATAATTGTGAAAAGGTCTATACAAATAAATTAGAATTAAATATTTTTTTGTTTTTGGGTGAAATTTGGTTTTGACCAAATGTGTAGTTACTGCAATTTGCCTTTGGTACATCAGCAGTACATCCAAATTGCACCCATGCTACTACATTAATTGTATACAGAACATACTTTTTAATTATTAATTCAAAAATAATTACTACTAATTATTTTTATATGTATTAACTAATAATGTCAAAATTATTAATCATTTAAATAAGAGGATGAACCTTCTCTCTCAGACTCAACGGGTAAAACAAGTATTGAAAACATCATGATTGTTCCTGGTAAATGTGTTTTTAAAGCTGTTGACTTGAAATTAACCCAGATTTGGATAAAAATTTACTTTAAACATTTCTGATAACTTTTTTATATGTAATAACAATATAACTGCACAAGAAGAAAGTACTGGACTACTGAAATGTATTTAATATTTTGTATAAAATGCTTTTTTTAGTAATGACAGCTTCAGGAGTCATCTTGTATGGAGAATGGAGCCACTTGCATTGCTCAGGTGTGATTTTTCTCAGTTTAACAGATTCTGTGTGGATCTCTTCAATGAACTCTGATCTTTAGTTCTTATTGTCTATTGGATGGGGAGTCACGGTGGCGCTGTGGGTAGCACAATCACCTCACAGCAAGAAGGTCGCTGGTTCAAGCCTCGGCTGGGTCAGTTGGCATTTCTGTGTGGAGTTTGCATGTTCTCCCCGTGTTGGCGAGGGTTTCCTCCGGCAAAGCCCAAAGACATGCAGTACAGGTGAACTGGGTAAGCTAAATTGGCCATAGTGTATGATTGTGAATGTATGGATGTTTCCCAGTGATGGGTTGCAGCTGGAAGGGCATCCACTGCTGGAGAAGTTGGCGGTTCTTTCCGCTGTGGCAACCCCAGATTAATAAAGGGACTAAGCCGAAAAGAAAATGAATGAATGAATGTCTATTGGATTCAAGTCAGGTGATTGGCTGGGCCATTCTAGCAGCTTTACTTTCTTTCTTTGAAAGCAGTTGAGAGTTTCCTTGGAGTTGTTTGGGATCATTGTCTTGCTAAAATGTCTACCCTAGTTTCATCTTCATCATCTGGTAATGTAAGAGTTGAGACTGAGGCCCTGTCCACAAGAACACGTTTGTTTTTTTGGGGGGGGGTTTAAACAACACTTTTTTCTACATGGTTTCACTGTTTGCCCACACGAAAACAAGTATCGGTTAACTAAAAACTGAAACTTTCTGAAAACTTTCAGAAACTCCAGGTACAGTGTGGTCATTTTGACACTACAACCGGAGTTTTTGCCTCATGATGTTAGCATTCGCGCTGTTTTCTCCTTTCTGATTGGCCAACAGGGCTGGGCTCACACCAAACGTGGAAGCCGTGAATGAGGCAAATTTCAAACATTCACAGCCAACGCGTGGTGTATTCTGCATTTTTCAACTGCTGGATGGTATTCTGCTTCTGTTCTCACATTTGCATTGACTTGTATGCAATTAACTTGTGGAAATACTTAATTCCCCGTTTGGTATGAACACAAACTAAAAGTGTCTTCATCTCCGCCTGTTGGTTTAGCGTGCCCTTATCGTACATTACTGCGTTTTTGCATTGTCATGTGGACAGAGTTTTTTTTTTTTTTTTAATGTGTGGACATGGACTGAAGCAGCTAATATTCATTTACACCGACGAGGAGCAGATGCTAATTAACTGCTGAGAGATTTCAGCTGCTCTCTGGGCTTTCCATGCTTTTTTATGCCTTACTTTCTTCATGTGTTCAATACTTTTTTTTCCCTGTGTCATTTCATTTTATTACACAAGTTATTTTCTAAACTAATTAATTTAGTTCTCTTCGTATGTATGGATTACTTTGGTTGTTACCGACATCTGGTGAAAATGTCAAATCAACAGTAATATTATTTTTTATTCCTTACAACACCTTCAGAAATGATGTGTTCGATTATTACACTCGCTGTATATATATCTCGAAACAATCCTATTGAACAAAGTCTCTGTGTGCTGTGGACCTGTATCTTCCCTCCTGTTGAGGGTTTCTAATGAGATGCCTGTCTGTCGCTGAAACTCTTTAAAGCAGCACACATTTGTCGCAGAATTCACTGGCATTTGCTCTGTAGTGTCAAGAGTCCCGGGAGCCATTCTTGAAGCCTGTGCGGTCCCTGGACACCAGCGCTAACACATCAAGAGCCCCTCCAAGTGCCAGACGACACGCTTATATATAGATACAGATATAGAAACCTCAAAATGCCTGCATGTGCATTTTATTTTATGGCTGCAATCAAGACCCCTGCGCTTACAGACATTCCATTATTTCACTGAACGGGTTAGAGATGATCACACATTCCAACCTCACAAATCAGACTATTGATGATGTCATGTGTGTGCATAATCTGTGATAGTGGTATGTCGTATGAGAATATATCAAATTTCATATTCAATTCAAGTTTATTTATATAGAGCTTTTTACAATGTAGGTTGTGTCAAAGCAGCTTAACATGTTCTAGTAAAGTCCACATGTTCTAGTAAAGTCCATGATATATTAAGTCATATGATATAAAAAGTCTTATGATATCAAAGTCATATGATATATTAAGGGAAATTAAGGAAAGTAAAAGTCAAATGGGTCGCAAATATTAATTCATGACTAACCAATTTAGATTTTAATTATGTTTGAGGGACACAATAAATTGACAATAATTTGAATAATTAATTAATTAACCATCTTAGGAGAATGAGTCATGTTGAAAGTCTATTTCAATGTTTTTGAGGCTGGAAAAAACAAGTTTACCTCACAAATCAGACAATTGATGTCACGTGTATGAGAATACAACTGCATGTGTCATATTTCCTATGGGATTTGAACACAACTGGATATATATTTTTTTAAAGTGCATTCAAGGTCTATAAACTCATAGTATGCACGGCATTGAAATCTGTGACTTATGATGATATATGTAGTACATTTATCACTGGAAATCTGTAGAAATAGCACATTCATCAGCAATTTTGTAGACCTTGAATGTCTTGTTTAATCTATTGCATCATATTTTATACATTTTAAGGCTCCTAAATTGCCAGTTTGATAAAACCTGTACATTTTTGCAATTTAGCACATGCTTCCCAATATCTAAGTGACACTTTACATATATTCATTCATTTCATTCATTTTCTTTTCGGCTTAGTCCCTTTATTATTATTCGCCACAGCGGAATGAACCGCCAACTCATACAGCATATGTTTTACGCAGCGGATGCCTTTCCAGTTGCAAACCATCACTGGGAAACATCCATACACACTCATACACACTCATACACTACGGACAATTTAGCTTACCCAATTCACCTGTACCGCATGTCTCTGGAATTGTGGGGTAAACCGGAGCACCCGGAGGAAACCCACGTGAGCACAGGGAGAACATGCAAACTCCACACAGAAATGCCAACTGACCCAGCCGGGGCTTGAACCAGCGACCTTCTTGCTGTGAGCCGATTGTGCTACCCACTGCGCCACCGTGCAGCCCCCAATTAACTATATAAAGAATATTAAATAACATGACATGCAAACAATGCACTCAACAATGCGCTTGTTCAAACTACTTATTTAAAATATGCTGAATCGACGCATTTCGGGACAACTTAATTGTTTTATGTTCAATCCACTTAAATTAGTAAAAACAATTATGTTAACTTAATCAATTTGTGTTGGGACAACATGTAGGAATTGTGTGGGACCCAGCATTTTTCACAGTGTAAAACATTTAACATATTTAATAGCTTTTATATTAAATCAACAACTTTTATATTAGATGCTTTGGCGTGGATCAGTTTTATGATCTCTAAAGGCAAAGTAGAGCAGCAGACATATTTTTTTTAAAACAGAAATAATCTCCTTGAGTATAACATTTATCTCATTACCCTGAGTGTCGGGCAGAGGTAGGACTCTAGTTAATGAAGTTTTGGGGGATTTTGACATTGAGAAGTCGGCAAGAAAATCACAACCACTTAATGAGCAAAGAGGGCAATTGCCCTTGTGTGGGCTGCGTCCCCAATGGCCCCTAAGCGGGGTGCTTAAACCCATTTAGGGCCCTTTGTGAGCCCTGACGAATACTGAGCGACCTACTGTATATAGATGATCTCAAAACTTGCCAATTCCCACACATCAGCCTTGTATAATTACTAAACTAAAGCTAGTTATGGTTGTACTCATAAAGTGAATGTGTAAGAAATGGAAAGGCATAAAAACAAGAGCTCCTTTTTTTTATTGAAATAGGACAGTACATATTATTGCTTTAAAATTCCCACCATCATTAAAGCATGTATCTGTCAGCTAAAAATGTTTTAGAGTTATGGAAAAATGCTTTGTTTTATTTAAAAAAAAAATAAATAAAAATAAAAAAAAGGAAAAATATGAGTGTATGAGTGTTCGAGTGTGAAATGACGGAGGAAAAATCACTGTTTAAATATGACTAGATGCATACCTCTGGGAAACCTGTTCAATTTTTCATGGCATCATTCCATGTCATAACACATCCACATCCACATCAAGAACAGGTTACACGCATCTTCACAGATCTGTTTAACGGGACTGCATTTGGCATGGAAGTGTGTGCAGACTTTAATGCATGTTCCTCATCTTTCTGAACACAGTGAATGATTCATCAGTGCACAATATTTCAGAAAAATCATCTAAAATGTATCTTTTATTTTCAACTGTCCAAAGTTGCTTAATATTGGCTGTTTCCAAACACTCGTAAAGAAATCCAAATGATCAGAAACGCCACATTTCCGTATGGAGTATCGCAATCAACAAAACATGGACAAATAAGCAAAAGAAAAGTCAAATGGCTTCAAATATTAATTCATGACTTTTTAACAAATTTAGATTTTATTTATGTTTGAGGGACTCAATAAATTGACTATAATTCTAATAATTAATCAATCAATGTATCAGCTTATCATAATGAGTCATTTTAAAAGGTTATTACGATGGTATTTTGGGGGCTGGAAAAAAGCAAATATACATAAATAAATGTGTATACTTTTAAAATGTCTCACGCATTCACTCTTTTTGATCAATTGTTTGGTAAAAAATAGCAGGGGAAATAATTGAAACAATCGATTAATGGTGTGAATTTGTTTTTGTTTTCAAATGCATGCATTGACAATGCGGTTGTGTCAACGTAGGCTACGTTTACAGCAAGAAATGGGAAAGTATTTCCCTTGCAATTGAAAAACGTTTCACATTTACAGTACATTTTCAAAACACTGTATTTCATATATTACACTGCATTATGCCAGTTTTCAGATTTATGCATTTTCGGTCACATTTGCCATTTAAACGAATGACAAAATGAATAAAAAGTGTCCAGTTTTGGGCTGAAAACAGTATGTAAACGGCCCCTTAGTCTAAACCAGCATTTCTCAATCATGGTCGGCATTCTGCACATCTCCTATGTTTCTCTTTTCATGGCAGGTGTTTGTTCTAATTCCCTATAAGTGCCCTGCAAAGTGGACAATGATTTCAGTTTGAAGGGAGCATGTTTCATACAAATGTCCACATTTTAGTGTGAGATCACTTACTGCAGAATTAAATGTGCACCTCAACTCTCCTGTTTCCACCAAGTCTGTTCGTCAGGAGCTCCACAGGGTCAATATACATGGCCAACTGCGATAGCCAAACGTTTGGTCACTTGTGCCAGTGCTAAATGTCGGTTTCAATGGTGTCAGCAGTTAAAAGCTTGGGCTGTGGACAATGTAACATAATACATATATCGAAAACAATGAAACATGTATTGTTCAGTGATGAGTCCATGCACCTTCACTGTCTTTCCCACATCTGGGAGAGTTACGGTGTGGAGATGCCCCAAAGAAGCGTACCACCCAGACTGTTACATGCCAACATTGAAGCATGGGGGTGGGCCAGTGATGGTTTGGGCTGTCATTGTGATTGTTTTTATTTACAAATCTATATTGTGTTACACTTCACCTTTATCTAGTAAGACGCTGCAGGCAATACTGTTGTGTAAATCCATAAAGGAACTTTCCGAAGGGAAATAAAAGTTTCTCATGCTCAGGTAGAAAGCAATGAAAGAGAAGGAATTAGGGAGCAATGCACACTACGCCGGGATAGTCGTCAGAACACAGTTTATACAATGAGCTGGTCATCTAAATCAGCTGTGATAAACAAGAGAGTGATAAACATCGAAAATATGCAAATTAGTTTTGAGATTGACAGGATTGAGAAATGCTGGCTTAAACACATGAGCGGCAGGTGTTATATCAAGCCATTTCCCTTTCTGCATTTAAAGCAGAATCATCCTACACTCAAGGGAAATCCAGTGAATCAATACTTTAAGCAGCACTGAAGTGGCAATACTGATAGCAAGCAGATAAGAATGAATTCAGCACATCGGTGATACCATTTTCCTACGTCACACGCCAACGGCCAAAATCTCACAGCAAACAGAACAAAAGTGAACCCAAAAGTGGCTATATTGCTAGAAAGGCTGCTTTGCATACTAGCTACGGATTCCAATATCATGCTGAAATGAATCCAAGTCAAGTGGCTCACAAAAAGCCTGTCTCATAACATAAATTCAGCCCTGATCCATTACTGGCCCTCTCCAAAGACTTTTTTTTCCAGGACATGACCCCCAAAAACCTTCATTTCGAAAGATTATCCTTCTTAAAACATCTCCTTCTCCCCAGAAAGTCCTACGGGTTTTTATGTGACATGCTGAAGACGAATAACTGATTGAAAAATATGTACATTTCGGGGTGAACTGAGGAGAATTTCCATGAGCTACAGTAGCGAGCCTTCATATTTCCTTGGCAGATATAACAGATTACATTACATCCAGTGTAATTAGCTAAGCCAGACCGCTGATATCAGCAGAATGAAGCCATCTCATCACCTCTGCTCACGACCCACAGCAGACCAGACAGAATGAGGCCGTTTTACAGCAGAATGACAAAGAGATCTTGTGCAGATTCATGCAACGCTTTTAAAAAATGAAGGCACCAATTAGAGCCAAAAGGGGTTTTACACTCTGATGCCATATAGGAGAAGCTTGCATAAGGGGATAGTTCACACAAAAATGAATCATTTACTCAGCCTCATGCATTCACTTACTCACTGATTGACTGATTGATAAAAATAGCAGGGGAAATAATTGAAACAATTGATTTATGATGTAAATTAGTTTTTGTTTTCAAATGCATGTAATGAGAGGGGCGACGTGGTGGCACAGTGGGTAGCACAATCGCCTCACAGCAAGAAGGTCGCTGGTTCGAGCCTCGGCTGAATCATTCGGCATTTCTGTGTGGAGTTTGCATGTTCTCCCCGTGTTGCCGTGGGTTTCCTCTGGGTGCTCCGGTTTCTCCCACAAGTCCAAAGACATGCCGTATAGGTGTGTATGTGAATAAGTGAGTGTGTATGGATGTTTCCCTGTACTGGGTTGCAGCTGAAAAAGAATCCGCTATGTAAAACATGCTGGATAAGTTGGCGGTTCATTCCGCTGTGGCAACCCCTGATGAATAAAGGGACTAAATTTGAATGAATGAATGAGAGTGATTACAGGAAACTGTACACTTGATTTGAATATATTACACTGTATATATTACAAAAAATGCTGGGTTGTCATCCAATACTGGGTCAAATATGGACAAACACAACATTGGGTTTTTATTTTATTAAATTTTTTTCAATTAAATTGAAATGACACCTAGAAGATTGGGTTTGACCATATTTGACCTAACGTTGGGTTACAACAACCCAGCATTTTTTATAGTGTGTACATACTTGTTATTCCTGTAATGCAAACCATTCTTGAAATTCATTCTAATATGCTGATTTGCTGCTCCAGACATTTCAATGTTTTGTTTTACATCTTGCTTTTGTTTTGTTTGGTGTGGAAACTTGAGTTTGTATGTTGTATTTCATTAACTGCAGGCGTTACAGGATTAGAGTTTTTGGTTTACAATAGCAAGAACATTGTTGGAATATCAACACTGTACAACAAAATTAGATAAAGGCTTTAAATAGAGCCTCAAACATGCATCGCAGGATCCACTTTCCTGATCGTCATAGTGACAACAGCCAATTACATTGAACACAATAATAAGGTGGCTTTTGACAGCTAATCAATGATAAACAGAGTATGCGGACATAAAAACCCTACTTTTTGTGTTGTGGTGCAATGTACAGTAATTGGCTGCTGTCACTGTGACACTAGAGTCCGTTTGATCAGGGTTGGAGCTAAACTCTGCAGGAATGTGGATCTCACAAGCCAGATTTGTAGAATGGTGCAAACAAG
>CAIGQW010054046.1:1082278-1099841 GCA_903798125.1 Danio choprae | reverse complement strand
TTTGGATAGTTTATTGTTTCCATTGCCTTCGCGGCCTACGTATTTTGGATTACCTTGCTCCTGTTTTTGACTATTGCCTGCCCGATGATTCTCTCTAATAAACTGCATGTTGATCCCCAACGCCATTGTCCAGCATCCTGATGTTACACGTTTTTACCTAAATTTCTTGAGATTTTATTCTTCTGGTCTTAATTTCTGTTTTCATCCTTCCTCCATTTCCCTCACGTTTCCTCCTCTCTTTTGGTAATTTGCATTAATTGTGATTTTGTCTTCCACCTTCTTCATTACAGGTTCTTTTGTTTCCTCCTGGTTTTTCCTTTAAGTTTCTTGACATTTTATTCTTCTGGTTTTCATTTCTGCTTTCATTCTTTCTCCATTTCCCTCACTTTTCCCCCTCTCTTTAGGTAATTTGCAGATTCTACAGTTTTCTCCTTTTTCTCGCCTTTATTTCTGGCCTTCTTTCTTGCTTTTATTCTTTCTCCATTTCGCTCACGTTTCCTTCTCTTTTTTAGTCATTTTCCTTTCTTTTTGATTTTGCCTTCCACCTTCTTTATGTCAGATTTTAGTTTTCTCATGTTTCCCTCCCCCATTATTTCTTGAGCTTTCATTCTTCTGGCCTATCTTCTCGCTTGTATTCTTTCTCCATTTCCCTAAATGTTTCTTCTCTTTTGCTATTTTTCCTTCATTTTTTATTTTGCCTTCCACCTTCTTTATTTCACCGCTTTTTGTATTTATTTATTTATTTTGAACTTTTTATTTATTTTAGTTTTTTTTAGTTTTCCCATGTTTGTTTCTCATTACTTCTTGAGATTTTATTCTTCTGGCCTCTCTTCCTGCTTTCATTTGTCCTCCATTTCCCACACATTTCCTCCTCTTTTGGTAATTGTCCTTCCTTTTTGATTTGCGCCTTCCACCTTCTTTATTTTACAGATTATTTTTTTGTTTTCTCATGTTTTTTTCCCATTATATCTTGTTATTGTATTCTTCTGGCCTTCCTTGCTTTCATTTTCTCCATTTTGCTCAATTTTCCTTCTCTTTTGGTATTTTTTCTTACTTTTTGAATTGCGCCTTCCACCTTTTTTATTTCCACCTTATTTATTTATATTCTTTTCTTTTCTTGTGTTATTTCCTTAAATTCCTTGAGATTTATTCTTCTGGCCTTCGTTTCTGCTTTCATTCTTTCCCCATTTCCCTAAATTCTTCTTCTCTTTTGAAAATTTTTTTATTTTTTTTTTATTCTGCTTTTTTTTCTCTCATGTTTTTGTCCATTGTTACTTGAGATTTTATTCTTCTTTCTCCATTTCGCTCCCTTTTCCTTCTCTTTTGGTAATTTTCCTGCCTTTGTGGTTTTGCCTTCCACCTTATTTATTACAGGTTCTTTTGTTTTGTTGAGGGTTTTTTTTTTCTTCTAAATTTCTTAAGATTTGATTGTTCCTCCCTTATTTCTTGAGTTTTTTCTTTTTTCTTTTGGCCATTCCTGCTTTCATTCTCTCTCCATTTCCCTCACATTTCCTTCTCTGCTTTTGGTATTTTTCCTTCATGTTTAATTTTGCCTTCCACCTTCTTTATTTCACAGATTTTTTTTTAGTTTTCCCATGTTTTATTTCTCATTATTTCTTGAGATTTTATTCTCCTGGCCTCACTTCCTGCTTTCATTCTTCCTCCATTTCCCTCACATTTCCTCCTCTCTTTTGGTAATTTTCCTTCCTTTTTTATTTGCACCTTCCGCCTTTATTTCACAGATTTTTTGTTTTAGTTTCCTTGTGTTATTTCCCTAAATTTCTTGATATTTTATTCTTCTGCCTTCCTTCTTGCTTTCATTCTTCCTCCATTGCCCTCACATTCCTCCTCTCTTTTGGTAATTTTCATTTCTTTTTGATTTTGTCTTCCACCTTCTTCATTACAGATTCTTTTGTTTTCTTCTGTTTGTTTTTTATTTCACAATTTATAAGATTTTATTCTTCTGGCTTCCTCCTTTGCTTTCATTCTTCCTCCATTTCCCTCACTTGTCCTTCTCTTTTTTGGTAATTGTCCTTCTTTTTTGATTAAGCCTTCCACTTTATTTCAGATTATTTTGTTTTCTCCTGGTTTTTCCTTTAAGTTTCTTGAGATTTTATTCTTCTGGTTTTCATTTCTGCTTTCATTCTTTCTCCATTTCCCTCACTTTTCCTTCTCTCCTCTGGTTATTTTACTTTTTTCTTGGTTGCTTCTTTCTTTTTGTCCTTCATGTCATGTATTTCCTTCCCTCTTCTTTTCCTTCCCTCCTGCCCGTACCTTTCCACCCTCAATATTTTTTTTATTTTCTTGTGCTCTCCATTTTCTTTCTCTCTTTTTCCTGCCCCTCATTCCCTGATTTCCTTAATGTTTTCCTTCCCGCTGTTTTTTTAGTTGATTCTTTCCTTTGTTCCCTTTCTTTCCACTTACTCTTTTGCTATTCTTCCTTTTTGCTTCCGTTCATTTCCTTAATTTACCCATTATTTCCTTCTGGTTATCAATCTTCCTCTTTTCCCTTTCTCTCTTTCTTTCTTTCTTTCTTTCTTTCTTTCTTCCTTTCTTTCTTTTTTAATTTCTTTCTTTCTTTTTCCTTTTGCTCCCTTTTCTTATACACTTCCCATCTGCTGTTTTGCGTCCTGCTTTCCTTTGTGCCGTTTATTCCCCTTTCTTTTTCCTTATCTTTAGCTCTTCTACCTCATTGCTTTCACTCGAAGCAATGTCTTTTCACTCGAACCTTAATTTCTTTTTGTAGTGTCTTCATTCCCATGTTCCCTTCTTCCTCAGCATTTACCTTCCTTCTGTTTTTCTTCATGCCTCTCATTTCCTTTTCTTCATATTTTTTCAGCTTTCTCCTTTTCTGAGATTTTCCTTCCTTCCTCCTGTCTTCCTGCTTTATTGACTCTTTTTTTATCCCTCAAGGCTTTATTTCCCCTATCTCTCTCTCTCTCTCTCTCTCTCTCTCTCTCTCTCTCTCTCTTCATCTGTGCTTTGTGGAAGTTTACAGCCCATAAGAATCACTAATAATCCAATTAAGCCCGGTGAGTTCTGCAGTCAGTGCAGAATTCTGTCTCCTCATGTCCCTCTATAACTCTTCAAACACATATAGACCATCAGGGAGGAACAGGTGAGTAATATATGATTTTGTTCTGTATACACATGTACCCTGTGGCAAGACACTGACGGTGCAGTTTTTTTTTATATCATAAAATGAGTCCTGCTGTCACATATCAAACCCTGACAAAATCCCCAAGCTCAGACTATGCCTTTTCAGCATATTGTATTAGATTTCCCCAGCACATTCTTACCGAGCAAAACCTACTCATGACATTACAAAATAGATCTCTGGCTTTTAAGTAGATTACAGAAGATTTGTATTCTCCTTAAAATGGATGCATTTTTGGTCACTGTCTTTTATTAGTGGGACGAATAATCAACTCGAATAATAGATGTTGTTGCTTTGTAGCTTTTTTTGATGAATGTTAATGGATCTTATGTGGAAAGTACAGGAATGTTCAGTAAATTCTTAAGGATGCTTTAAAGGATGCTTTTAAGGATGCCTTAAGGATGCTTTTAAAGTCTTTTTCAAAGTAAGGCATGTATTTTTTTCTCTCTATTCATCTCTGCGTCCTTTTTAAACAATCTAGTGCATTCAGTATTCTATGAGGAATTAAAAAATTCCCCATATATATTAACATGGATTTTGTTTCTGGAAAGTATCTAGATAATTACGCGCAAATCATTTATACCTGTTAATTACAATGCATCATAACCATCTTGTACTGTTCACATTTACTACACTTTCGTTATGTTCGGGGCTGTTTTTGCCCCATTGACTTCCATTATAATGACATTTTTTGATTGCAAAGCCATGACACCATATAATCATGCATTCTTGATTGTTGCTGGTTTTACCTGTTGGGAAGAGGTAAAATGTGTCATTTTTACTGTTGATCATCAGTTGCCAGCATTAACCCTTTAGATAGGCCTGCGCGAAGACGTTTCACTTAATATGTTTACTATGTTTACTTACTATGTTTACCTCCTCACGATAGGGAAAGCCAGTTACAATCAAGAATGCATGACTATATGGTGTCAAGACTTTGCAATCAAAAAATGTCATTATAATGGAAGTCAATGTGGCAAAAACAGCCCCAAACATAACAAAAGGGTAGTAAATTTGCCAGAGTTTTTGAAAATGTTCAAAGCCTTTTCCCAAAATGTGTGTCAAAATAAGATTTATCACCAAAAATTATAACATTTGCTGAAACACAGAGCAAGTTGTGGTCAAATTAACACTCACAAATCACCCCAGAGTGGATGAAAACATCCCTAACAACACATAAGGGTTAAATGTAAAAAAAACCCATCTATGCCTAAATGATCAAGAGCTACCAAAATACAATCAGATCACTGGACATACATATTAATGCAAGAAAACAAAGAAAAAATAATAATGTTTAAGCTTTAGAGAGGCTTTTAAACAGCCACTCATATGGCAATACCAACTGTCACATGATATTTCTTGCTTTGTTAAAAAACACGAGTCATTAATTACACAGATTGTATACAAGCGCAATAATGGTAAATGTTCATTACACCACTGGGCATCATTAAACTACACCTTCTGTTCCCAAAACATTAATTCAATGAGCTATATGATGACTAGCACAGTCCAACAATCACAGACACAAGTTTTAACTCTTCGCTATTCTCATTACAGAAACAAACTGTATTATTATTATTATTAGGGAAGCTAATAGTAGCCAAAGATAGGATGGAAGCAGAGCATACCCCTACCCCAACCCTCACAGTAATGTAAAAACAGAAATTATACAGAGTATTAATCATATTATTAATTAAATTACCAATCATATAGCATTTTATTAACACCTACCCCTACCCAAACCCTTACAGTAATGTAAAAACAGCAATTATACAGAGTATTATTCATATTATTAATTAAATTACATTTTATTAACACCTTTCCCTACCCAAACCCTCACAGTAATGTAAAATCAGTAATTATACTGAGTATTATTCATATTATTAATTAAATTACCAATTAAATATAATTTTATTAACACCTACCCCTACCCAAACCCTCATAGTAATGTAAAAACAGTAATTGTACAAAGTATTATTCATATTTTTAATTAAATTACATTTTATTAACGCCTACCTCTACCCCAACCCTCATAGTAACTTAAAAATATGATTTATTATTGTGCGGTTTCACAAAAATGATGCTATATTGATGCGCATATCCACAGCTGTATCCCTTCTAGACTTTACCATCTAAAAGTGACCAAAATGTAAATCCCGCCAACACTGACCTCGTGGTTTTCATGGCACCAGCAACTTCTCTGATGGTTAATCGTGAGCTCCCTTCATGGTTGACCTCTTTTTCAGGTGGTGTAGCTCCTTTAAAAAAAAATCCATAAATGCTGAAATTAGACTTCTATGGTAGCACAACAATCCTAGAGTCCATCATGGGGTCTGTCCTGAATGGTTTATGCATGATCACTAAAATTCCATTTCACTATGGAGATTTTCAAACCCATTTAGTCCTTCAGAACCCACTGCTGCGTATTGAAACAGTAATGATGATAAATCATTATTCAGTTTTTATTTACCTCAAGCCCAAATTCAAAAAGACGTACAGTTGAAGTCAGAATTATTAGCCCCCCTGTTTCAATCAATCAATCAATCAATCAATCAATCAATCAATCAATCAATCATTCATCTATCCAATTAATCAATAAACCAAACTATCAAGCATCCACAATAAGACCAGGAAAATGCATCAAAGAAACAAAACGAGCTTTTTATATTACTCTAAAAATACTCTCAAATATTCATGTTTGCTTCATTCAAACACATGTGTACTGTAGACCAACATGTTTGCAAACCTCCCACCCAGAAACAACCGACACGCGAAGAGCACAAAGAGTTATTCCCCAGATCTCGCCTCGCGTTTTCACGCCTCTCCGAAAACATTTGAGGAAAGGGTATAATTTAGTATGAGGAAAACAAGGCAGAATAAGAGAAATAGCGAGAGCAGCGCAAAGCAGCATAGGTAAATAAGCTGTTTTAGCTCTGAGAGTTGTGTGTGCATCAGAGGTGCGAGATGATGAATGGCCGGTGTGAATGAGATCTAACATGGATCTAACGAAGCCATTCAGTCTCGGAGACAGGTGTGTGAAGCGAGGGGTGGGACCGGAGCCAAGCGGAGCGTTTGTTCAGAGCAAACACCATTTTTTGGCTGAGACTCTCCAGTCCATCAAGCCATTACGATGAAAAGAGTGTCAGCCGAACGGACATGATTTGGTTGCTTTATAAGATGAGACGCCGATAGTTGAATTTAGAAATGCCATTAGCACCCTCCCGGCCCCCTTTTTTCTTGCAGGCTTTGCGAGTGTGTTCTTGCTGTCTGTCAAGCTGATAGGATCAACAGAGTGTTGCCGGCATCCTTGATTCGCTTGTCAAGCCTTTGAGGCGTGTGGGGGGGATCTTGGGACGCAACCTGAACAAGTTTAAGGCCATAAACAAACACTTGCACCCTGAGGTCTGTTGCAGTTTGGGTTTTTACCAAGGTAAGTTTGTGTTTAGTTTAAGCAAACTCTGAGTTTTGAGGCTTAAGAAAGTGGGTTGGCCCAAAGGGATAGTTCACCAAAAATGAAAATTCTGTTCATGTACTCACTCACAGGTCATCGTAGATTTAGGTGACCTACAGACTATGCAGCGCCATTGATGCGATCCTAGACCTGTGAAGAGATGATCAAAGGTATCCTGGACCAGGCCGTATCCCGAGCTGATGCTATGGTGGTCATGGAGGAATGGAGTGCATGAGACTGATTCCTGGAAGGCCACAGTACAAACAAGTCTACGCTTGATCCTGTGGGCCAGCCTGACCTGCCGCTGGTGCCCTACCCACCTGCAGCTTCCACGATGGACGTCCAGCTTCCCCAGCCCCGGCGCCTAGACTGCAGCTCCACACAGGAAGTTTGGCCTGAAGAAAAATGATCGTGCCCAACAAAGCCTGGTTTCTCTCGAGTTTTTTTTTGCCATCACTTCGTCAATTGGTGAAGTTTTTTTCTCGCCACTGTTGCCACTGGCCTGCTCGGATCGGGACTTGTGGAGCTGCGCTTCGGTGGATTTGCTCTTCAGTATTTGAACTTTCAGCAGTGAAACTTAAACCACACTGAACTGAACTGAACTGAACTAAACTCTGAAATCTGAACTTTACTAGAACATGTTAAGCTGCTTTGACACAATCTACATTGGGAAAAGCACTATATAAATAAACTTGAATTGAATTTTACAGGTGCATGTACAACTGTAGTCTGATTGTAGTCCAGTAGCTTTTGATGATGAAACTGCAAGAGTTGGGGTGTATTCCAGAAAGCTGGGTTAACTTACCATCTGCTAAACTCTGAATTCTTGGTTGATTAACCCAAGACCTGCTTACCGTATGTCGGTTCTAAAACATCCTGAGAAGAGTTAGTTTAATCAACCTCCTAAAGATAACCACGGGTTAATGCGTATACCTGAAGCCGAACTCACAAGTCACCGGGGAAGGTTGCAGTGAGAAAAACAGCAACATACTTTACAGAGTTGGAGGTTGAAATCCTGGCGAACAAGGAATTAAAGCTGATTATAATGAAAAAGCAATACACCTGCATTAACTAAGGAAAGAAATATAAGACAAGAAATAGATAAGAAAAGGAAACAAATAATGTGAGAAAATTATTAGTTTATTAAATTACGCATGCCACCCTCCCTCTTTTATTGTAATGAAAAATGTAACTCATCTTTAATATCCCTTTGAGTATGTTATATAACCACTCACGCATTTACTTTTCCTGCCATTAACTTCTGTATGAAATACTATAACCCTCCGGAGCAGTAAGTTGCTAAGTTTACTTGCATACCCCAAAGGTCACCTTGGTTTTTGGAACCAAAACTGAGGTTATCCTCTTACTTACTCTTAAACTTACCTGGGTATGTCACATAACCTGCTTTCTGGAATACCCCCTGGTGAAACAATCACCAAAATCTATTAACTAACTGCATCACCTGACCTCCCGTCCAATCACATGCCCTTGTGCTTTTATCTTCAAAATCTACCGGACTACAGTCGGACTACATTCGCACATGTGCCGAGAACTGTTTTGCCAGGCTTTGGTTTAAAGCTACTGCAATAATATTATAAATAATGCTCAATTTCTTAAACTGACCAATCGTTTCGCTTCAAAAGACCTCAGTGTGTCATCAGGAGTTATGGCTATTGATTTGGACTCGTTTGTATTTGCTCATTTTTAATCTAAAAACCTGTTACTATTCAATGCCATTATATGACTCACCAAGGACCACGAGTTCAGCTCAAAATCTTCTTCGATGTTCTACTGAAGAAAAATTAAGTCAGCAAGTCATCCTGGATTGACATCTATGTTGATCCTGGAACATCATTTTTGATGGAAAATGTAATCCATACCTATTCCCTACCCCTAAACCCAACCATAACTGTCAATTATTCCCAAGATCAGAGGGAAATAATAGTTGGATAACAATCATGTAGAAGTGCATGAACCTAACCGTAAGCCTAACCTTAACATAAACAGTAAATGCATCCCTTAATTCTGATTGGCTGATTGGAATGTTGTTCCAGGATCAGCAAAGATGTTAATCCAGGAACACGTCCTGCTTGGTGAAATCAGATTAGGGAAAACATCACCTACAGCATATCTTAGATGACCTGTGGGCGACTAAATTAAGAACATTTACATTTTTGGGTGAACTATCCCTTTAATCGGGTTTCATCACCACGGTAACTTATGCAACATGGCTAATCTTGGCAGGTTTTATTCTGGGTTGAATCACAAACAAGCCTCACAGCAAGAAGTTCACTGGTTCGAGCCTCGGCTGGGTCAGTAGGCGTTTCTGTGTGGAGTTTGTATGTTCTCCCTGTGTCCGCGTGGTGCTCCGGTTTCCCCCACAAGTCCAAAGACATGCTCTATAGGTGAATTAGGTAAGCTAAAATTGTCCGCAGTGTGTGTGTGTGTGTGTGTGTGTGTGTGTGTGTGTGTGTATGAGAGTGTGTATGGGTGTTTCCCAGTGATCAGCTGTGTAAAACATATGCTGGATAAGTTGGAGGTTCATTCCGCTGATTAATAAAGGTACTAAGCTGAAAAGAAAATGAATGAATGAATGAATGAATCACAAACCCAAACTGAACCAATCAGCTGTCAATAAAGTATCTGATGCAATAAAGTCCCTCCCAGTCTGCTAGCATCTTTTTTAATCAAATTTGTCTTTTGTTGATAATTTTATATTAATATACTTATATTTGAATATTATGGTAAACCAATAATTCTCAACTGACCTAAACTGACTCTCTCATCATCTCATCATTCAAAAATGAGAGGATATTTCAATTTTTTTATTTATTTAGATTTTTTTATCAACTTTGTGTGGGATTCTCAAGGCAATGTGGCTAAGAACAGTTTTGGTCTAATATGTCATGTTTCATATCTTCATCGGGAATTTTTGAGAGAAATTAATGTCTGGATGGGATGTATCGATACTGGTTAAGATTCAGCAAAACATTGTAAAAGGAGGAGCCAAACATTACACGAAAGTCAATTCAAAAGTTTTGGAAAGGACAGCATTATGGGTAATAAAGTGGACGTTCATTCATTCATTTTCCTTTGGCTTAGTCACTGATTTTATCAGAGGTCACCACAGCGGAATGAACTGCCAACTTATCCAGCATATGTTTTATGCAGCGGATGCCCTTTCAGCCGCAACCCAGTACTCGGAAACACCCATACACACTCTTTTGTTGATAATTTATACTTATATTATATGAAATATAATCTATACTTATATTTGAATATTCATCATTCATTCATTTTCTTTTCGGCTTAGTCCTTTTATTATTCTGGGGTCGCCACAGGGGAATGAACCGCCGACTTATCCAGCATATGTTTTACACAGCGGATGCCCTTCCAGTACCCAGTACTGGGAAACACCCATACACACTCTTTTGCTGATAATTTAAACTTTTATTATATGAAATATAATCTATACTTATATTTGAATATTATGTATACAAATAATTCTCAACTGACTTAAACTGATTCTCTCATCATGTGTCATGTGATTGGCTGTTTGCTGCACTCACGTGCCATGTGATTGGCTGTTGGCTGCACGGGTCATACTTCCAGCTGCATGCAGCTCAGATTTAATCCCAAACTCTGGATTAAACCCTGATTTAACAGAGCATGCACTGTATATCAAGCTTTGTCAAACAACTTAACCTGACCTTTACCTGTC
The DNA here is from genome assembly GCA_903798125.1 of Danio choprae. NCBI lineage: Eukaryota > Metazoa > Chordata > Actinopteri > Cypriniformes > Danionidae > Danio > Danio choprae. The sequence goes on along the minus strand of CAIGQW010054046.1, from coordinate 1,089,512 downwards.
ATCTCTTTTTTGTTTGATTTTGTCAACCCTAAAACTTGGCAACCCGGAGTTTGTACAACTCGTTTTGTGCATCAGGCCTCTGGGCGTTCGCAGTAAATGCTGACAAACACTCCGAAAAGCAAACCTTTAGGTCGAGACATTTTTAGCTGCTCATTTCTTAAAGACGTCTGCATGAGTTCAAGTAAAACTGGACGAGACTTTATACACTCCACTATTCCTGAGTGGCATGAGGATATAATGCGCGCCTTAAAATAAGCTCTCATGATATCATCTGTCGTGACTAATGGGTTCGGGGACCATTAGAAATCCCGGGATGAGTCTACATCCGGAGTTTCATACGGTGGACACAATGGAGGGAGATAATGATGGCATGTATCTCCATGTTCTCTCATATTCTCATCTGACTATTTCTATTGGACACCTGGGAAGAAAGCGTCCTTATAAAGGCCCCAATCCTGGATATTAAACCACGAAGTTCACAAACTCGGAGGTCACACCAGAAACCGTGCACTTTTCTAGTACAACAACTTGTAACTGGTTTATAATACACAGGTCCTGTGAGTATAATGTTTCACCTCAGTGCACCTATACTTGTGATATACCTCGTTTTAGTTCTCAGCTCAAAGAAATTATTATGCTTGCTGCTGTCCCTTTTCGCCATTCTGCAAATATTCCAGACAGACTTTCAAAACTAAAGACATTAAACACTCCATTAACTCTGCTCGCCAATGCGTTCACTTCAAATGGCTTGAGGAAAAGAAGGGGGGGAAAAAACCTGCGTTACAACATTTGAACTGTTCTGCAACAATACCTCCTTCATGAGAATTGCACTCAAGGTTATTACAAATACGAAAACATGTCTAGGTCAGATCTAACCTCAAAAGCCAAAAAACTAAAGCTGATGCTGGACCATTAAGATTCCTGCAGTATTTTGTTTCTACAGATTTTTGGTGAAATGTTGACTTTTTCTTGTACATTTAATGCAAAACAAACTCCTTCACACAGATTAAATGATATTTAATTCAAGTTTTAAATGCAAAGCTGTAAGCTGTAATCATGGGGACACTAATGACATTAAAAAAATAGAAGATTACTTTAGTTTTAGAGTTGGTGAATTCAATAAAATCTAATTAAAAAATGAGAGGATATTTACATTTCTTACATTTATTTTAATTTTTTAATCAACTTTGTGTGGGATTCTCAAGGCAATGTGGCTAAGAACAGTTTTGGTTTAATATGTCATGTTTCATATCTTCATCGGGAATTTTTGAGAGAAATTAATGTCTGGATGGGATGTGTCGATACTGGTTAAGATTCAGCAAAACATTGTAAAAGGAGGAGCCAAACATTACACGAAAGTCAATTCAAATTTTTAGAAAGGACAGCATTATGGGTAATAAAGTGGACGTTCAGTCATTCTGTCAGGGTTCTGTTGTGTTCCGTGTGCTTTTGTTGTCGTCATGTGCTTCCTTTGTTCTGTTTCCCGCCGTTTTCAGTGTTAATTTATTCCACCTGTGTCTCACCCCTGTGTATCATCTGTCCCATTAGCCCTCATGTATTTATACCCCTCTGTTTGGTTCAGTCCTTGTCCGGTATTGTAGTGTCTATGCGTCTGTGTATTGTCCTTGTGTTGTTTGCCCATGCTGTCGTCACCCCATGTCCTCCCAGAGTTTCCTGTTTCTTCCATTGCCTGTGTTTGTTGTAAGTCTTTGTTAATAAATTCGTGTTCCATTTCATCCCATGTTCCATCATGTCCCTCAACCCGAGCGTGACACATTCATTTTCCTTTGGCTTAGTCACTGATTTTATCAGAGGTCCCCACAGCACAATGAACTGCCAACTTATCCAGCATATGCTTTATGCAGCGGATGCTCTTCCAGCCGCAACCCAGCACTGGGAAACACCCATTCACACTCTCATTCACACACACACTCATACACTACGGCCAATTTAGTTCATCCAATTCACCTATATCACATGTACTTGGACTGCGGGGGAAACCAGAGCAGCCGGAGGAAACCCACGCCAACACGGGGAGAACATGCAAACTCCACACAGAAACACCAACTGTCCCAGCTGGGATTCAAACCAGCGACCTTCTTGATGTGGCGACAGTGATAACCACTAGTAGCCGTTTTGAATCTGCAGCTATGCTAATGCATAGGCATTTTTAGCCTCACCTATTTCAAAATACTGCTGGGAGCACAATCTCATTTGAATTTAAAGTGACAGTCACCAAAATGGCACAATTTGGTTTAAAGCCTAAAAGCGGCAGTTCCAGAGAATTATAAATATTGTTTATGGGGTATTTTGAGCTGAAACTTCACATTCAGTACATCAGAGGCATAATAGGTGCCCTTTAAAACAAAATTGGTAAACTAAAACATTCTGTGGCTTGACTACAGTTTATGCAAATATGAACCGTGACTTAAAGTCAAATACTTTTAAAATTCAAACTAAATTGTACATAATAGCATAATTGCAAATTGTGTAACTTTTGACTTTTGTTTGTTTAAGAGTGTGTTCGCACTTGTGGTTCAGTCATCTCAGGTGAATTGGTATGGACCAAAAGAAAGTAATACAGATAATCCTAGTTAATTTATTACTCTTTTACTTATTTAAAGGGATAGTGTCCCTTATTATAAGGCTTTTATTGCCACCTATTGATTCCTATGCACTTTTGTGTTTTCATGTAGATGGAGACAGGGAACACTCTATAGAAATGCTTGTGTACGTGTGGACATGGGCTTTGAACACAAAAAATACAATTAGTTTGGAGGCAGAGCAACAGAGCAATCTGAAAACAATCTAGAAATCAGACCAGTGGTAATTTGCATCAAACCATATCTTAAAAATGATCATCTGCAGCTATTTTTTTCCAAGTGATTTGAAATGAAGAATGTGAAATCATTTTTTTTTTTTTTTTTTTTGAGTTGCATCAATTTCAGTGTAGTGTGACAGTGTATGGCAGCACGGTGCTGGGTTGTGGCTAGGAGTAGTTGGTGGTTCATTCCGCTGTGGCGACCCCTGATAAATCTGGGACTAAGCTGAAGAAAATTATCTTCATCTAGAACTAAATTGGCCATAGTGTATGTGTGCGTGTGTGACAGTATGGCAGCACGGTGCTGGGTTGCTGCTGGAAGGAGTAGTTGGCGGTTCATTCCGCTGTGGCGACCCCTGATAAATCAGGGACTAAGTCGAAGGAAGTTATTTTCATCTAGAACTAAATTGGCCGTAGTATGTGAGTGTGTGTGAGTGTGTGTGTGACAGTATGGCAGCACGGTGCTGGGTTGTGGCTGGAAGGATTAGTTGGTGGTTCATTCCGCTGTGGTGACCCTTGATAAATCAGGGACTAAGCTGAAGGAAATTATCTTCATCTAGAACTAAATTGTCCATAGTGTATAAGTGTGTGTGTCAGTATGGCAGCACGGTGCTGGGTTGCGGCTGGAAGGAATAGTTGGTGGTTCATTCCGCTGTGGTGACCCTTGATAAATCAGGGACTAAGCCGAAGGAAATTATCTTCATCTAGAACTAAATTGTCCTTAGTGTATGTGTGTGTGACAGTGTATGGCAGCACTGTGCTGGGTTGTGGCTAGAAGGAGTAATTGGTGGTTCATTCCGTTGCGGCGACCCCTGATAAATCAGAGACTATGAAGAAGGAAATTATCTTCATCCATCTTGGATGTAACTTCCCACTGACTGAGAACATAAACTTTCTCTAACCCCTAAACCACCTCCAGTTTTATTAAAATTGCTAACCAGTTTTCCATTTACTCCCACGGTCCAGGGAGCGCACATCACGCATGTTGACATGTCAGAAACTCTCTTTTTCCCCCCCGTGACGCAGTTGGAAAATGGTGTATCTTTTAGTCTTTTGCATAACTCGCTGCTGTACTGCTAAAAGCTTCCATCTGCACCCGCCTCGAGGAACAGCACATTGCTCTGCGGCACGCTCATCTATAAAATATTGTCACGAGGTCATGAAAGTCGATAGGTTTTGTCCATTTTCTCTTCTGTGAGGAGGATTAGCCTCAGGTATATTAACACAAGATATGCATTGTAAAGCAACAAAATCCCTCACCTAAAATCTTACAGCTCTGAAGTGGCTCCTGGAGAAAATAAATAAATAAAGCGGTAACATGCATTGAGAGATTTCCTCTGATTATTTGTCCGGAGCTGGGAAAGTTCGTCTCAAACTGTGTGGATCTCATCCCGCAGTGTTCTCGTGTTTTATTCAGGATCATATCCCAGCGTTCAGCGGGTGATTATGGGACGCCGCAGAGAGTTACAGATGGAGCTGTGCTAGAATAAGAAAATCAAAGAGCAAGTCGTTGACCTTTCATCCCTGGTGGCGTCACACGTGGGAGAACTACTGCGATGTGATTGCGGTTCGAATGAAGCTAAACTGTTTGATTTTCAACTAAACAAATGCAGCAGATCTTACATTCTCACACTTCATCTTCAGGGATAGCTAATTGCTAATAGCTAATTATAAAGGGGCACAAGACTGGTAGCCATGACTCTGATAAGACAACATTTTTATTAAGCCCAAAAATGAACATTTACTGTTAATTTACTCACCCTCAGGTCAAAGATGTAGGCCTTGTTTGATAAGGATGTGTGTTAAAAGTAATAATGTGGGCAATAATGTTGAACAGGACAATCGGTTTGCTCCTTAAAGGGATAGTTCACGCAAACATTTTAATTACCTAATTGTTTACTCTTCCTCTTGTGGTTTTACATGTAGCAGAACGTACATTCTCAATACCAAAATGTCAGGGAAAGCTAATTGCTAATAGCTAATTATAAAGGGGCACAGGACTGGTAGCAATGACTCGGGTAAGACTGCATTTTTATTAAACCAAAAATAAACGTTTACAGTTCATTTACTCACACACAGGACAAATGTAGGCTTTATTTGCTGAGGATATTTGTTAAAAGTAATAATGTTGACAATAATGTTGCACAGGACAATCGGTTTGCTCCTTAAAGGGATAGTTCACGCAAACATTTTAATTACCTAATTGTTTACTCTCAGTCTTGTGGTTTTAATTGCAGCAGAATTACATTCTCCATACCAAAACCTCATCTTCAGGGATAGCTAATTGCTAATAGCTAATTAGAAAGGGGCACAAGACTGGAAGCCATGATTTGCGTAAAAAAGCATTTCATAAGCCAAAATTGAACATTTACAGTTAATTTACTCACCCTCAGGTCTTTGCTTGCCGAGGATATTTGTTAAAATTAATAATGTTGCCAATAATATTGCACAGGACAATCGGTTTGCTTCTTAAAGAGACAGTTCAGTTTTTAGTTCTTTTATTCAATTGTTCAACTTTGTTCAGCTTTTGTTGAGTTGTGTTGAACACAAAAGAAGATATAGTGAGAAATGTTGGAAACTGGTAACCATTAGCTTCCATAGCATTTGTTTTTCTTACTATGCTTGTCAAAATTGTCAATTTGTTTGAACTACAGTATTATTTTAAAGCTAATGTACTCAAATAAAAATCTTGTTGTATATGCTGGTCACTCTGTACTATTTTTTACACTGGTAGTGTTAAGGTACTGTTGTCAACTCATTACGCCTTCACTTTACACCAGCACCTTCGCTAATTCGAGAATCTGGCTCATTGATTTTGTTCTAGAATGGATGCGTGGCTCTGATTTGTTTCTCTGGTGATGAACTCTCATGATGTTTACTAGTTACCAGTGTTTCTTAATGATCTTTGACAGGGCCAACAGAGTCGCTCAAATCTGCTGTGACATTTCGCAAAATGCAAATCTAATCATGCAGCATATAAAGTGTTTACTCGTACAAAACCACAATGCAAACCAACTATGATGAGAAACCCTGCTACATCCTGACTAATTTGCGCTCCTTAGCTAATATCTTCATTCCCAATGCTATCAATCAAGTCTTAAAGGTGCTGTATGTAACTTTTTGACTCTTACAAAGCATAAAAATACCATAATATGTTTGCAGATAAGAAACATGCCAAGTGAACATTCTTGTTTATCTGAAAAGAATGGTGAAGTCATTTATTCTGCTTTGAAAATATGAGTTACGTGCCGGAACGGCTGTCTTTGTTTTGGTTCTTTTAACCCGCCCACTGCCACTTTAACCAATTATATTTCAGCACCCCGGGTTGCCTTGGTGGAAAACACCAAGTATTTCATTCATTCAGTCAGGAAGGCTCTCAAAGCATGCGTCCGGGACCTAAATGCGATCTCCGGTGGACAGTAACAGCCCCGGAAATGAGACGCAGAATCAGAGTTCCACATGAGGTGGTTATTAATTAGTAAAAAATATAAATATTACGAACGTAAACATTAGGTGAGCAGGTTACGTTGTAACCCCGTGTCCTAACAACACGCTACGTGATGAGATTTGCAGTGATAAGCAATTTGGCTGTTTGCACCAGACGCAGCACTACAGCCATTCAGAAGCACAGAATATGCACTCACTCACGAAATGGTAAAGTTTATAATCTAATTAATTCATATTAAACCTCTTTAACATTATTAAATGTAGATGCTGAATCACTGATATGTGTTGGTTTGCACCGAGTCACAGTTCTAAAGTTCAATTTCAAAGGGTTTATTTTATTTTCAGGATCTGAGGTGAACTATCTGCTGCTGCTTTCAGTAGTATGGCAATAAATGTCATGTAAAATGGCATTCAAACTCACATTGTTAGCATTTAACACTGAATAAAGCACATGAGGTGTACCTGAGGTGATCATTGTCAGTTTTCTGTTCACAAATAGAAGCCATTTCTAATATATCAATTCGAGGTGGTGGTTAGATCAAAAACTCCTTTTAATATGGAGAATATTCCTTCGATCGCGAGTCGTTGCTTTTATATAGGACATGATTTAAATCAGCCTTAAATCAGCCTTTAGGCTCGATAGTCAGGCAGACTCATGTTGGTCCTCAATCTGGCAACCTGTGTTTACATGTAATTTAATCCAGGAATGCAATACCTAGTTTAACCACTGAGTGTCAAATTTACATAGTACACAATGCACCTTTAACTCTTCCATCCAATATATGTATGTGTGTGTATTGTATATATTTATTAAGTATATGGGATAAAAACAAAACCATACAAAACTATTTTCTTACATAGATATTTAAATAAATATCATTTGTATCATATAAAATAAAACAAACATTTTCTCAAATACAGTGCTCAGCATATATGAGTACCACCCCCACAAATCTCTCATTTAAA